>JAJGOT010000318.1:0-195000 GCA_022457155.1 Cladopsammia gracilis
GGGTCGGTACAAAACGTGGACCCCACATTCTGGACCCCCCTTTGTGGACCCCATCTGGACCGCCATCTGGACCCCCTTCTGGACCCCCTTCTGGACCCCATCTGGACCCCCTTCTGGACCCCCTCTTTTTCTTCCAGGGAATGGTCAAATGACAGTTTTGAATTAAAACATGTGTGCAAAGTAGAAAAAAATGTAAAAACAAAATAATATTAATATTGAAATAAATAGAAGATAATTAAAAACAACTGGGCAACTGGAAAAGGAACTGAAGAGCACTATATATAAAATTACATGTTTCCCGCCTTAACGATTGGAAGTGAGTGTTTTTCAGGTTTCTTTATTATTTTATGTAGAATGTGGTCTTTTCAGAGACCATCGTTAAATAATAATGACATACCGTGAAAAGAAAGTCTACAGCTGCTTCCAAAAGCCATATTTTCTTCTCTGTCGAACGCATTTTAGCTTGGTTCAACAGATTTGCAACACAATGTGCTCTTGTTGCGTTTTACTTTCCATTTATAATACATGGCATGCTACACTATTTCCACTCAGTGTTTCATTCTGTTGAAACACTGATGACATTAATGTCATTACAGGATTTAACAAATAATGGGCAGTTAGAACCTCTTGCTGTCGACAATGACTGTGTGATAACAGGAACATTTGCCCACTTGGTAACTATAAATACAAATAATTATGGTCTCCGAAAATACCAGATTCTACATCAAATCATAATTTAAAAGAAACCTGAAAAACACTCACCTCCATTTCAACAGCCAGGTAAGAATTGGTCAGCGGTAATTACATTTTTGTAAAGAGCTGATGGTGCAATCATAAAGGCGGGAAATATGTTGTAAACTTTTATAGCGCTCTTCAGTTCCTATTCCAGTCGCCAGTTGATTTAATTTATCTTCTGTTCATTTCAATTTTAATATATTATTTTACATTTTTTCCTACTTCGCACATATGTGTATTAATTCAAAACTGTCATTTGACCATTTCCTGGAAGAAAAAAGGGGTCCAGATGGGGGTCCAGATGGGGTCCAGATGAGGTCCAGATGAGGTCCAGAAGGGGGTCCAGAAGGGGTCCAGATGGGGTCCAAAAGGGGGCTCCAGAAGGGGGCTCCACGTTTTGTGCCGACCCCATTTAGACCGTACAAAAAAAGTTACAACTTTTTCTTCGTCTAGAATAACTAGTACGACTACTTTCCGAATAAAATACACTTGTTGCTTGTCAAAAATTGCCAGATATAAACTGATTTGGAAATCAAAATTGCAAAATACAAACATATTTGCATAAGGCAAATGAGTGAGTGAAGTTAGAACTGTATCCAAGTCTTGTTTTGTTTACATAAAATCGCTTTTCAATCTATGTAATGAATGAACAAACACATAAAAACGGACAACAATCTTTCGAAAAATTTTATTCAAATCTCCATTAGTTTATGTTTAAAAGCAAAACGCGTACCATTTATAGCGCATCACAGAGAAAAAGTCAATCACAGATTGATATCAACATAAATTCACATCGAAAAATGTAATCTGTTTTACCTTTTAAGTCCCTCGCTTGCTTGAAAATTCTTTAAATCTCTGCTTCTTTGGTTCTGAAATCCGTAATAAAAACAAACATTTCAGTGGTAAACGGTGGCTACCTGGAGAATAGTCATTTTCCCCAATGGTTGAGGTCACGTGGTCACTCTAGATAGGGAATAGTCAAAATCCCCTATATGACATCATATGGTCAAAAGTGAAGGGGGGATGACGTCATAGTTCCCCAGTGGGAATGACTTCCCTAGGGGAAGAAAAGTCCCCGGTGGGAAAAAATTAAGGAGCCCACACAGGTCAATCCGGTTCAACAAGTAGTTTAACGAATCAACCAAACAAGTTTTTTTTAACAATCTGTTCAATGTTTCCTTTTTCTTTTTTTTTAACAACTTGCTGATTGGCATTCTAGCAAAACTTAAATATTTAACAAGTGTTTCTAAGTTCATGTGTGGAGGAATTCCATCACGTCCCCATCAAAGTCCATTTCTTCTCACTTGTGTCCATAAGGGAATCATGTTACTTTGTTTGATCTGATTGTTCTGATCTGATTGTTTCTTGATTGTTTCTTGTTTTGTTTGATCTGATTGATGTTTCTTTAACCAACTGTTTCCGTTTTTATTGTCTGGAAGAAAAAAACGGTTTCCTTTTCTTTTTAGTCCATGAAAGTTCAATAACACGTTTAATGAAAATCATCAACAAGAAAAAATTACCAGGATTAACGCTTTCTTCTTTTCTTGAGTAACTTTCCGATCGGGTTCTAGCAAAACTTATCTGGATGTAATGGTGATCAAAGCGCTTATCATCGAGCACTGAATAATTCTTTTTACAGAACATAATACAAGCAATCACTTCGTAATTAGACCGCATAAAAACCTTCAGGGCAAAAAATTCAAAGGCAGAAATTTGCCGCGAAGATGTGCCATAAATCAGGTTCTCTTTCTCTTTCGATTCCATCATGAATTAGAGTGAAAATCAGCTTGGCTCGCCTCTCAGGACAATTCGTCAAAGAAAAAAGAAAAAAAAAACAGTTTGAATTCAATGCTCGCAGAAAACTCGTTTAAAAGAAGAAACGTGAAAGTATTTTTAACAACGCAAATTTTCGTCGCATGACGAATCGAGCAAAGACAAACAAACAAACTACCAACCTGCGAAATGATTTTGCAGTGAAACAAAAAAAATCCCTTTCTTTGTTCGAAAAGGTTGTCCTTTTTCCAAAGCCACCCCTCTTAAACCTTCCACGAAGAGAGTTGTCTGAGTTTTTAGAGATGAACCATCTTTGTTTCACGCCGTGAAAAAATCTTTCTTGTCTTTCTCAGAACAGTGTTTTCTGATGTTTTCCTGGGAAAACCCGGCATACGCTATCACTCGGTTCCAGACCATGCACAAACCACCAGCGGGACCTGGCTCGACGATGACAGAGTTTGAGTTGAAATTGTCTCGTCCCAAGTTTTTGCAATAATTTTGCATCTTATTTCTTCCTTCTTCTTCCGAGCAGCTCGTCTGGATTTGCGTTGCAAGTGAATGAGAGAAGAATGAAAAAAGAACAGTGTGAGCCTTTATAAAGGAAAAAACCTGACGCCACCCGTCAGGCTCCACCAATAACGAGGAAGCCCTTCGCAATTGTTACAACAACATCCGCAAGAATTTACACATGTTTGATGTCCACCATGTTTTGTTATCCTATGTCACTTTGAAAACTAAGTCTAAGACAACAGAGGTTTCTTTCATATGCACCAATGTTTTACTCAACAAAAAAAGCAAAGAGGAGAAAACATGGCTTGCAATTGACAACAATGGCAAAAAAAAAACATTGATCAATTTTTTTTTCATTGAGCCTGAGGCCATGGGTCGTTTGCCCTCCCATGCAAACTTCTGCGGTCGTCAGTTTTTTATGGATCTAATCCCAAGTCCTTGCACGAGGAGCTGTCATCACTGTCCACCTCGTCTGTCCAATTATGGCCTAATTTCAGGCGCTGCCAGTCAAACACTTCGTCGATGTTGACGTGCGTCAATCCTAATAGTTCATAGGTAAAGAACAGATCTCCGCGTCGGAAGGATAAAATTTCTTCCAAATGCGTACGGTTGACAACATGTTGCGCACAAATTGACAGTTGTCAGGGGTCCAGATCGGGTGTACGATACCATTTTCATGCAGCTGATGCACCCATTCATCGTATACATCTGGAAAGGTGACTTGTCGAAGAGCCCTACTAATGTTAGCTCGTAGATTGTGTATGAACAACAAGGCTTCGGGTGACCAAATGGGGCTATCGGGCGGTTTCAATACCACATGATGTTGCATGCATTTTAATAATGCTACAATCCACCAACGCCACCAAGGGCGAGCATTCAGACTCTGCGTAAACTCGCTCTGAGAATCCACTACCCCTTGACTCGTGAAAGGAGAAGTCATTTTTGGTGTAAAAAAGACTAAACGTTATCTTTATATAGAAAACGCGAACTGTCATTCCTACTAAAATTTGCTATAAAAAAGAAACGACAAGGTAACAAAACAAATGTTAACACGTTAACAAAGAACACGTCAGTGCGCGAGATTAAAACAAATGTCAAGAACGTCTGATATCCAGATCGCTTTGAAAGATTGGTTAGGATGTGCCATTCTCTTTTTAGAAAGAGTCGACCCCCAATCTTTGGTGGACTTGAGCGATGATGCGTTAGAAGAGCTAGAACCGAACGTTGCGTTTGTGCAACTGGTGACCAGAAACAAAGAGAAGAATGAACCGTTTACCTTGCTTCATTTGATCGCTTATTTAAGTGTTATGCGGCAATGTTTGTCCCTGGACGCTTACCGTCAACATCGTCATTGGATATTTAAGAAACAACAACAAGCATACGTACCTAGTTTTGGACGTTTTGTGGCTCAATTTACAGTGAGTCTGACCCGGCAATTGATCCCATTGGTGGTGCGCACCTGTTTGTCACCCATCTAAAAAAATGAAGAAGGCTGAGCAGATGAGTCCATTGGAAGACTTGTATTTGGATCTGGAGAGTCCTTATGCGTTAAGTGGAAATTTCAAGGAATTGACCAAGGTGGCCCGCGACACGTTGGACGTCTCACCCAGCCAGGCGCAAACTGTTTACAAGGAGAACCCACTTTCATGTTACACCGACCTCGTCAAGTACGATTTCCACGCAGCAAGACGGTCGTGCCTCCACAAGTGGATTATACCTGGCAGGCGGATCTTGTGGAAATGCAGGATCCCAAACTCATTGCCCAAAACAAACGCACCCGATACCCGGTCATCAATGTGTTGTCCAAATATGCATGGGTCATTGCCTTAAAAAGCAAGAAAGGCAAGGCCACGGCAGATGTGTTTCGTTATTTGTTGGAGAATTCAGGAGGACATAAGCCCGTCAACTTGCAGACCGATCAAGGGAAAGAATTCTACAACCAACACATGAAGCAGTTACTTGACGAGTATAACATTCACCACTATTCCACTCGAGGCGAACCCAAAGCTGCTGTGGTCGAATGTTTCAATTGCACTTTGAAGGAATTGATGTACAAGTACATGACAGCTCGCAACACCCCCAAATATTTGGAGGTCTTACCTTTGTTGGTGGATAAGTACAACACGCGCATTCACAGCCATACTCAAATGGCCCCGGTCGATGTCACTGACGGCAATGCCTCGGTGGTCTGGAAGCGGTTGTTCAAACCCACCCCTACCTTAGACCCTTACAAGTTTCGACCGGGGGATTTTGTGCACACCTCCAAACTGGTCAAGGGTTAAAAGAGTGCCTTTTCCAAGAGTTATTGGGTTAATTGGTCACAAGACGTGTACACGGTGACCGATCGTCAACGGTCCTTGTTCGATGGTGTGAATTATTACAAGTTGGACACTTGGAAAGGTGACAAAGTACCTGGACGATTTTATGAACCTCAACTGCAAAAAGTATGAGCTCTGCCCAACCAATGGTGGGTAAGTAAAAAGCTTAAATACAAGGGACGCAGACCCACTCGTCAAGTGTTAGTCAACTGGCAAGGACTTGCTCCCGATTATCAAACGTGGATACCTGTCAAAGAGTTAAAAAAGTCGTCGTAAAAAAAATGGCCAAACCCTGGAAAATGGACGATGATTTTTGCTAGTTCTGAATAGTGGGGATGTGGGCACGGAACCCCTCGAACCCGGACAGACCACCGTGCGCAGTGCGTTCCGACAACGGCTGGAGATTCCATTGACGCTCACCGACCACTGGCAAGTTGCCCTTTTAAAACTGTTGTACACCAATTCTTACGGCAACACCGTATTGAAATTGTCGCAGGATTACCATGTGCGCGTGGGGAGTTCGGATGGATCAGTTCCCACTCGATCAATGGCACTGACCTCGCACAAACACTTCACGCACGCGGCAGAATTGCTAGGCGATTTGGTGCAGAAGATGGGATGGCACGTGATACCCACCTTATCGGGTGGTCAACATCATTACGGACAACTCCACATGGAATCTCCTGGCACCGCGGACTAAAATTTTCCCACTAATCCCAAACTGGATCTCTTTCGTCCCGACCCGGTGCGCGAATTTTTGCAAAGCATCGGAAACACTTATCGCGTGAAACAAGTGGCACTCCCTACGCGCTTCCTTCAGTTCGAATATTACGTAGGATTCGCCCTCCTGAAACTCACACGTTCCAGGAGGGATTACATCTGGTTAACTAGGGCTAGTCCATCCAGACCCAGGATGCATTATTCACTCCATCTGTGGGCGCAGGGTCAGTACAATCTGGGGGAATCGTTGGCCCTGCTGATGGGATTTTTGGAGCCCGATCCAGATCGGCCGGGTCAGACGCGCATTGTAGCTCACAACACCGTCTACGCGGACACGGGAGATGGTACGCAAGCCGATTGGGTGGTGTCATTTGGATACGGATCATTATGGCATCAAGACGGAAGATTTTCTGTTGGGAGGCGTACGCATCAAACTCAATAGTGCCGTCGACCGGTTGCACTACACGTTTGGCAAAAGAGCCGTCTTTGACATGGGGGCTTGGGTGCGAGACCCATCTCCTTTATTACCCTACGCGTGACAATCCCCCGTGACGGTGGTCACTACGGAACCCGGCAAGTGGTTTCTGCAGGCCTGAGAAGGGGTCTACATCGACTTTAAAAATGGTCTGGAGACAGTGATGGGCACCCCACAACTCAATGCTCCTTCTAGGGTTAACGGATTCGGGGCATGGTTGGCTTTGCCCAGTTTGGAGACATCCCTGGCCCAAACGAACACCCGCTTGTCTAACGTGGACCTCACGCGATGCAACACCGAAGTAGATGTGGTGGAATTTAGCCCTGTGGGTGACAGACAACGCAGATTGCTGGCCACCCTTCCCCTCTCACCTGGCAGCGATTACGGTCTCACGGTCGAATACAACCCGCAGCATTTGGATTTCAGACCGTTGGCCGGACCCACGCAAAATCTGAGCGAGTTGAGAATGCATTTAAGAAACGCTGAAGGTTTGGATGTACCATTTTACACGGGTCTCACCGGTGTTTGGCTATACTTTCGCAATAGCCTGCGTAGCAAGCGTTCGCGTACGAACGAATTTTTCCGCATTCTGGCCGCGCGAAAATTGGGGCGAGAGCAAAAAAATCGGAGGACAGGGTGGGAGTGGGGAGATGAGGGAACGCTTGCCTGCAAACTCCACGATTTTGAAAAGCGCCGTTCGTCCACGAACGGGGCTCCTGATTGGTGCGGTGTGTTCACCTTGAGTGACAGGTTTGACAAGTAGCTATCAAATTTTCACGCAAAATATTTTGAGTGTGACTTGCGATCAAAGGATGAAAGATATGGAGCTCGGAGAACATGTGAAAGATTTTGAAACGTGTTTGAACGATGTTTTGTCGGAGCTGAGCGAAGCGGGGCTTGCTTTTACTTTGAAAACGGAACAAGAAAGGGCAATGCGCCGTCTTTTTAACGGCAACAATTTAATGGCCGTATTGCCAACAGGATTCGGCAAGAGTTTAATTTTTCAGTGGTTTGTTATGATGTGCGGAGTGCGAAGTAAAAGGCAATTCAAGGAGGTACAGGCTATTCCAGTGTTATTCAGTGTTATTTCTCCATTGCAAAGCATAATTCGGGATCCAGTCGAAGAGGTAAATTGTATGCAGATGACGGCGTGCGATTTAAATGAAAAACTGGACCGCTTGGACGATAAACACAAAGGGAAATTTGGAAGAACGCACGTAGTAATTAGTCAAAGTTACACAAGGATTTCCTCGCTTAAATGTAAAGGCATGGAAAGAAAACAATACGTACCTTATTCCCCTATTAATAATAGGCCAGGAAATGTTTTTCTTAGACCTGAGTAGACCCGTTGAAAAAAATTATCGTAGTTTAGTTTGACTGTTGTCGTCCATGTCTGTTTGTAGTAATCGGTAATGCCTAGTTAAATTGGTTGGATCGTTGGATCGATACAAAAAAGGTACTATACGATACAAATCGATACAAATAATACCCAAATCCAGTCATTAAGGTTTAGACTTTCTCAAAAACCTAATTGACTCCAATTGACACCACGATTTCATCCCAAATTTTAAAGTGAAAGTGATCTATTTCGGCGGCTGTTTGTTTTTATCGGTGTTGAGTGTGGGAAGATCTATTTGCATTTGTGGACCGATTCGAGTTTTATTTTGGTCACAGCAAAATATAAGATGAAATGAAGCTGAATGATTAGTGCTCGTACCATAGAAAAGTCAGAAAATAGCGAGGAAAGCGAAGATTGATTTTGAACTAGAAATAATATAACCCAGTATAACCGTAAACAAACACAGCAGTACAGTCGCGCGCTGAGTAGTTGAGCTGAGCAGTGTTATATTTTTATTAGCGGGAATTATTTCACCGGCTCTGTTAACCGGTGTTGGATTCAATAAGTCAAAGCAAGAAAATATACGGATATTTCTTCTAATTTAAGTTGGCATTGTTTTGAAATGGCGACAAGGTTTATTGATTGCAATCTGTGAAGAGATTTCAACCGTTTACGAATTCGAAACGTTTTATCTTTTGAAGGAAGTAAAATTCTACATCCGGTAATCTGTAATTGGCTTATTTGTTGATAAGCTGTCAATCGGCAAATGAAATCAACCGTGACAAACAGGTGGGCGTTTTTCAAAATCGTGGGGTTTGCAGGCAAGCGTTCCCTCATCTCCCCACTCCCACCCCCGTCCTCCGATTTTTTGCTCTCGCCCCAATTTTCACGCGGCCAGAATGCGGAAAAATTCGTTCGTATGCGAACGCTTGCTACGCAGGCTACTTTCGCAAAGGAGGAACCAAAAACACAAAGCCCTTACAATCAGTTGGCATGAGTTTTGCTGGGGGACGTCGAGTGACTTTGGAAAGCAACGATCAGAAGGACTTCTTCCCGAACAACACACCATCGCGTTTCAGGCTGAGATTACCCGAACAGTGGACCTTGGATGCCATATGGGAAGTGGCCCTGGTGCAATTGTTGATGCCTCACACGTTTCACAACATTCAAGATCTTCAGATACAGTTTTCTGTCAACTACCCATCTGGCAAACAAGATCTTTTTCTGGCAAGCGGACTTTACGTGACTTTGACAGATGTTGTGTTGGCCCTTCATCAAGCCATTGAAACTGAGACACCCGTTTCAGATGCTGGCACGATCGCTCGTGTCCAACTGCAGTTGGACGAGAAAGGATTTTACCAGTGGACCTTTCCCACTAATGATTTTTCGCTGTACTTACCCGGTTGGTTGGCTCGAGTTTTAGGATATCTTGATTGGGAGTTGTGGACGGTCCCGTTTTACTACAAGTCCGGCGTGTGTCATCCCACGGTGGAAATCACCAGCACACACATTCAGACCGGGCGCCTGACCGAAGTGGAAATCACTCGCTTGTGTACCATGGCTTTACCGGCCGATCATCGCATATGGAGTTTTGTCTCCCCAAACTCTTTCCAGAACGTCTATGTGCATTGCAACATGGCCGAGCCCATCTACGTGGGATCGCAGATGGCCAAGGTGGTCTTAATCCATGGCGTCAATCCTCAGAAGGGGGTCTTGGAGGACGTGACCATTCCACACTTGATCTTTTTGCGATTAAGTCATTTCACTTTTCGAGACCTCAAAATCGATATGAGACAACTTGGGTTGTCGCATCCCATTTCAAGGAGGAAACGTCATGGCTGCTCTGTATTGTCGACAACGTAAATTGCCTTAATAAAAAGTGCCAATGCATCGCACGTTTTTGAGATCGCAATGGATCCAAGTAGATGGTGGTGATGGTTATCATCAAGGCCTGCTGACGTATCAAGAAGGGGGTTTTTGGGGCACGCTGGCAGGTCCTGCAGTGAGTTATCTGGGTAATTTAGCGGCCAACGCGGGATACGAAACAGCTTGTCGAGCCGCCCGTCAATTTTACAAAAGTCACTGTCGGTAGAAGGAGGAGGAAGAGGAGGAAGAGGAGGAAAAGGAGGAGTAGGAGGAGGAGGCGGAGGAACCACCTCGCAAGAAAAAGAAAAAGACAAAACAAGAAATAAGGGAGTTCCCAAAGTTATAGTATTTGAGAGCTTTTTCTATGAAAGACCATTCGAGGGTATCGAAGGCTTTTTCAAAGTCAATAAAGTAAAAAAAAAGTAGCCCTGGAATTTTCTCAATGTCTGTATAGCTGATGATACTATTAAGTAGTCTAATATTTTCACCAATGAATCTATTTTTTAAGAAACCAGTTTGATCATTACTTATCACGGAAGGCAAGGCTTTTTTAATCCGACTAGCAATTGATTTCGCGGCAATTTTATAGTCACAATTTAAGAGTGAAATTGGTCTCCAATTTTTTATAAAACAAAGAGATTTGTCTTTCTTTGGAATTAAGGTTATTAATCCTCTTCTTTGTGATATAGAAAGAAGGCCTTTTGTGTACGAGGCGTTAATAGAAGGCGAGAAAGAAGGGCTTAATATCATTCCAAAAGACTTTATAAAAATCGGCTGGAATTCCGTCTGTACCAGGCGACTTGTTTGGTTCCATGGTTTTTAAACTTTCAAAACATTCTGCGGCAGTTAGATGGCATTCGCATTGTAATTTTTCATTGTCATTTATTTCACAATCGTTATTCTCTTGGAAGAAAAGGTTTTCGTATGGAAATTCTTGAGTGGTGTCATTGTTTGACGTGTAAAGTGTGTGATAAAAACGTTTCGCTTCGTTTAAGATTTCAGCGTCTGTATTGACCGTTTTGTTGTCGTCGATTTTTAAATTTTTTATTGTCTTACTGTTGAAGTGTCTTTTTTCTAAGCCGGAAAAATACTTGGTGTTTTTTTCGCCTTCGTTGTACAAACGTGTTTTAGACCTGATAATGGACCCTTGTGTTTTTGTAATTTATCTATTGCTCTAGATTTTGTTTTTTAGCCAACAGCTCTGTACGTACTTCATTCATCTCATCGTCCGATAAATTATTACCATCAAGTTTCTCTTCAAGCAAAGAGATCTCTGACTCCAAAGTCGTCTGGCTTTGTCTTTGTTTCGCCTTATATTTTTTTGCATATTTGATTGAACTTGCTCTAATATGCATCTTCATCACATCCCATAAAAGAATAGGGTCTACTGTTTCATCTTCTTTGTAATCGTTGGACACATCACTTATTGTTTTTTTAATGAGGTTAATATAATCATGATCAGAAAGAAAATGGGTATTCAGTTTCCAGAAACCTGGCTTTAGTACCGATGCAAAGAGTGATTAAAGAGTGATCAGTTCTAAAACCCGGTAAAATGTCGGCCTCTAGTGCATCGGTAGCTAGGCTGGAACTGAGTAAAAAAAAAACTAGCCGGCAGTGAATTTCTGGATTTCCTCTCCTCCACGTGAAACGCAGCATGTCTGGATGAAGATCGCGCCAAATATTTCTCAAATCCATATTTTCTTTACATTTTTCAACTTCCTCTAAACATTTAAAGTGAGTAATATTATTTCCCCCTTTCTTATCTCTGGCTTAGTCTTGTACTAGGTTGAAATCACCACCTATCACCGAGTGTTCGCATTCAAAAGTGTACAGGTTATTAAAAACATTTTGAAAAAAATAGGGTCATCGTTGTTTGGTGCATACAAGTTGAGAAAGGTTATGATTTTATCTTCTGTTTTAATATCAACGATGATGTATCTTCCCTCCGGATTAGAATAATATTTTTGTATGTCAAAAGCGAAATTGTTGTTAAATAAGATACAAACACCAGCTCTGGAGCTCGACAGGCTACTGAAAATAGCTTTATAGCCCCATTTAGCTAACCATAGATTTTCCTGTATCCTTTGAACTGTGAACTTCTTGCAAGAAATAGACTGAATATTTCTTGCTCCTAAGCCAAATAAGAGTCTCTCTTCGTTTGATTGGGTCTGACAGTCCTCTAACGTTCAAGGAACATGACTAAATTATCTGGTTTTGCGTTGGGTTGTGCAGATGTACATTGTACGTTATTTTGCATATATATATACGGTTACAGTAGATCGATCAACAAAGTTAAGTATAAAAGCTTATCGTGATAAGCTTCTACTAGAATCTAATTGAGAGTAGGGGACAGGAAAAAAAAGGGTAAGCAGTGAAAAATCACCAAAAGAAAATTAATTAAAAGGTTCAATTAAGGATTAGCCTTCTTCCGTATCTTCAACGAAACCTTCCCTCTTCCCACGATCGGTTTTAAACTGAAATGTAGTAAAGTTTTACAAGATTGTTTACACTCACTGTACTCCCGCGCTAATTTATAAGTTCTCCAAATCCTCAGGTGAAAAAATCCTCACCGGTCTACCTTCTGGCGATGTCTTAACGAAAACTTTGCCATCCATCGACCATACACTTACAATACCCCATTCCGTTTTTTTCTTGTTAGCTTTGTAGATCAGATCTCTTCGATAGCCGGTGAGGTTCTCGTTTATGTAGATGCGGTTAGGGCTCCCACGAGACGCGTTAACAAAACTTGGGAATATGTCCTGCACCGTGAAATTTTTAAGTTTCGTTCTTGCTTTATAAAGACTTGACTTTATTTTGTGACTGACAAACCTCGCAATTAAGGGAACCTTGTCTCCATTCCATTTAAGCTTGTGAGAAATTTCAATGTCGGTAGCGACAACCTCAACTTCAAGTGCCGCGGCGATTTTGAGAACGGCTTCCTCTGTTGTACTATACGAATCCTCTGAAACTCCATGAAACTTTAAACTATTTTTACACGTATATTGTTCGAGATCATCTATGGAGTAACCTAAGCGGTCCACTTCTTCGCCTTGTTCTTGCAGATTCTTCTTTGTAGCCTGAAGCGAGGCTTTGGTTGTGTCCAAGTCTGTCTTCAATTCGGTGTTGCACTTAGTCGTACGGTCGATTGATGTTTTGAGTTCGCGGAGTTCCTTGTCCTTGAGTTGGACAGAAGCTTTCAACTCGGCTAAATGTTTCTTTAGTTGTTTATTTTCTAACAAGACTGCCGCTATTGAAGCTTGTATTGCAGTAAGCATGTCTTTAATTTCAGATAGACTTGGTTCTTCGAGTTCACTTGCTGTTTCGTCCTCGCAATCGTCCGCCACGTTGGATCTTTTAGCGGCCTTAGAGTCTTCTTCAACGGAACCGTGATCTCCTCTTTTGTTCTTTCCACGCCGCGCGTGCTTTTATGTGCCAAAATATTAGGGGCCGCAATAAGACGAGACAAACAAATTATAGGTATCAAGATCTCAGCTGAGAATCAATGTAAATTAAGCCAGTATGCTGATGACACTACATTAATCCTCAATGGTACTAAATCTATTCTTGGCTTTCACTTACATCATATCAAAATTCAGAAGCATTAAAAAATAGATTTCGAATCCAAAATGTTTATGGAATTGTAGAGAGTTTAAAACTACGCATCTTGGCCAAATTTTGAAGCGCAAAAGCATTTCGTTCAAGAGTTATAGGCGAACGAGTATTAGATATTTTTAGTAAGAAATGTATGGAGCGGCCATCTTTGTGCCCCTGAGAGGGGCACAAAGATGGCGGCCAAACATTCAAAGTCTTAATTACACCAAAAATCACATCCAAAAATATTGTATTTGCTATAAGCTCAATTAACTCGGCTTATAAGCACTTATAATGCAAACAATAACTTCCAGCTGATTCAATTTTGTTTATTTTCGCGGCTTATCTGAAATTGCGTGACACATTTAAAACCTTTGTAAATCGGTAGCAAAACATTGTTAAAACCGGAAACTTTTTGTGAAAGATTATAACACTTGTATCCACATACCATGTTAGAAACAGCTTTGTAGGACGTTTTCTTTAGATTTTTTAATTTTTGTGACGTCATGTGAAAGCCAAGAATAGAAAGATCCCTTTTCCTGTTAGATAGTTTTGCTGAATTATCAGGCTTAAAAGTTAATTATGAGAAAACCGAGGCTCTTAGGATAGGATCTTTTAAAAACAGGACAGATAAAGTTGCTATACAACAAAATATAAAATGGGCTTTTCGGAAGCTTAAAGCACTTGGAGTATGGTTTTCAACGTGTGGGGAGGAAGCTATTACACTAAATTATAAGGAAAAGAAAGAAAAAATCGCTAAAATCCTAAGTTGCTGGCAGCTCAGAAGATTAACCTTGTTAGAAAAAATAACAGTCATCAAAAGTCTAGCTGCCGCTCAACTTGTATATATTATGTCACCTCTACCTTCCTCGCAATCCTACTTGAAAGATATAAATCAAACTTTTTACAATTTTCTTTGGGATAAAAAAGGGGATAAAATTAAAAGAAGCGAAATGATAAATGATTACGAAAATGGTGGATTAAAGATGCTTGACATCCAAACTTTCAACTGCGCTTTAAAAGCTAAGTGGGTACAGAAATACCTTGACGACAACAATCATGGTAAATGGAAACTGTTTTTTTATTACTTTCTAGGACGTCATGAGGGTAAATTACTTCTGACTGGTAATATTAAGCAAGCCGATGTAGCTACTTTGACCATTCAGGATACCTTCACAAATGAAATAGTCGAAATCTGGTCAAGATTAAATTATGAAGAAAGTCCAAAACACTTCGAAAAGATCCCCATTTGGTACAACTCCCTTATAAGGATCGCAAACAAACCAATTTTTTATACAAATTGGTCTTGTGCAGGAGTTAATAATGTCAAAGACATATTAGATCAAGAATCAAATTTTCTAAAATTTAATGAGTTCAAAACTTTATACAAAATCAAGGCCCCCCTTTTAACCTATCACGGTGTTGTCTCCTCAATAAAATATTTGAAAAAAGTTCTCCTGACTCAAGGTAGTGCAAACTCTAACAATCAACCCAACCGTGGTCAAAAGTTATTATCAGCCTCGAACCTTTGCAGCGAAGCTTATAAATGCCTTATTAAAAACATTTCTTCTACACCAAAAAAAAGTCAACATAAATGGATAATTGACTGTAATATCGTTGAAAATTCAATTAATTGGAATCTGACTTATCTTTTGCCCTTCCGTTGCACAAGAGAAAGTAGGTTACAAGTTTTTCAGTTCAAGCTCCTTCATAGACGAATTGCAACAAATAGGTACCTTAATAAAATAGGTGTGTCATTAACTGATACCTGTACTTTCTGTCAACAAAATTCAGTCTCTATTGCACCTTTTTTGGAACTGTGAACATGTTCAAACTTTTTGGAAGAACTTTCAATCTTGGCTGGTTCAACATCTAGTGAAACCACAAAATGTGCTTTTGACCTTACCTATTTGCCTGGGGTTAGTTGACAACAGCGAAGACCTACTTGCACACCACGCACTATTAATTGCAAGGTATCATATCTACTCGTCCAAAATAAAGGAAACTCTACCGAATATAAATATGTTCTCGAAAATGTTCCTAAAATGTCTAGAAATAGAAAGACGTTTCGCATACAAAACAAACACAATTAGAGCTTTCAAATCAAAATGGGTTTGCTTCAATTTCAGTACCTGTCTTTAATTCAGTAGAACGGTCCCCCCCCCTCCTCGTCTATTTATTTCATTTCTGTCTTCCTTTCCCTTTCTATTTTCTTTTTCCTTTTTTTTTCTTCTTTCCAAAGAATATGTAATGTATTGTATTGTAATTAAAGTAACATAATCGAAGGTAAAGATAGGAAATTCTTGTTTTATGTAAGTAAGGTAATATGTAAAATTGTATTGTAATTAAGGTAACATCTTCTAATGTAAAGATAATAAGTGAGATATACATTTGTAATTTATTGTATATTTTACGTTGGAAAGAAAATAAAAAACTTTTTTGGGAAAAAAATTTTTAAAAAAAATGAAAAATAAAAATAAAAAGATGCAACGAGGAGGAAGAGGAGACAAGTACGATAGTGGGACGGCCGATTATCGGGAAGGAGGACTGGTCGTACCTTTCTCCGAAATGACGTGCAAGCAATTGTTGAGAGCGCAAGAGGTTTTTAGAGGCGACCTCGACGAAGAAGCCCTCGTCGACCTCGCAACATCACGGCCGTGAGTTTGGATGAAAATCTCTATCGGTGTCTGGGAAGGAGACCCATCGGGGTGTTGCCCAATGCCATTCCTGGCTTTCAGGTGGGCATGGGAGACCATCCAGAAAGAGCAAGAGAAAAAAACGCAGACAAACGGGTCACGGTGATTGTTTCAACGAGCTCCTATAAAAAGGAGCTCCCACGGGTGGTCGACCATTTGACTAGACGGCACTGTCAGAATGTCACAAGTGCCAGATGACACAAACAACAACAACAACAGCAACGGTGGGATCGTCGTACAGGCCGATCAGGGTCTTTACAATTATCACCCTCCGCAAGAAATCGATGCCACAGAATACAAATGGCACTTTGAAGATGTGAAATCTCAGACCACATCGTCAAACCCTCTCCAGTTTCGTTTGGACGATCGACCTTACCCCTTCTGCCCCAGCGAGATCGAACTGCACCTTAAAGTGTACTTTAAACTGGGCTCCACAAAAGCACCCTTGAACGACTTCTCGACCAACCAAGCTTTTGTAGGCCCAGTGAACAATTTTGGGTACAGTTGTATCCGTCAAGTACAAAGTCGAGTCAATAACAACGAAACCGAGTCCACGGCTGGTGTCAATTTGGCAAACCAAGAATATTTCAAGACCTTGTTGGGACAAAGCCAGCCGCCTCAAGAGATAAGAATGGTACATAGACACTGCAGGACAGATGGATCTTGGGAGGTACAGCCACTCATAATCCTGGAGGGGTCGAACGACAAAAGATCTGTGTCGATGACACGGGCAAGTTCGAATTCAATGTGTGCCCTTTACCTTGCAATTTTTGCCAGATAGAACGGAACGTCCCACCCAACACCAGAGTAGAATTTGAGATCGAGTTCAATGACCCGAAGTTCTGTTTGATGTCCATTACCCTCGACAAGAGCACTGCAGCTGGGGCTGTAAACGACACGGCTAGTTTTGAAGTCTTGGCCCAAGAGTGTTTTCTCCGTGTGTTTTATCATGTTCCCAATGATATCATCATGAAGTACATGGAAGAACAAGTGGAAAAGACTACGGTGACCAACCCCCTCTCCTTCCCCTTCAGGCGCATGCGATACGAGAACAGGTACATTCCATCAGGAGTCAGCCAAGTGGAGTTCAACGATGTGTTTCAAGGGCATTCCCCACGCTTGTTTTGGTTGGTGGTGTTGGAAGATGCACATTATCAGGGAGAATTCAATAAAAATCCCTTTGACTTCAAAGCCCAATTTTCAGGATTCAACATCACCAGTGCTGAGTGCACAGCCAACGGAGTCCCAGTGAACAAATCCAAAGTGGATCTCACCAACAAATAATTATGAGATCTATGATTTATTGCTGAATGCCTCGGGCTAAAAGAGACGCGATGCTTACCTATTGGATCCCGACACCTTTGAAAAGGGTTTCTACTTTGTACCTTTTGATTTGACAGCTGTCCAAGATGGAGGTGATTCTGTCACCCCGCAGTTGCAAATGCTGATAAATGTCAGGCTGGGGTTTTCTACAACGACAGGTGCAGCATTGCAAGCCTTGTTCTTGTACAACACAGATGAGAGTCTGTTGCAGATTGACAACAGAGGAACCACTCAAGGCCCAGTGCTCTTGTCCGATGCCTTGGTGTGAAAACAACTGAAAAAACATTGTGTTTTTGTAACAACAAAAAAAGGGGGGAAAAACAGGTCAATAAAAATGACACTTTCCTGTTTCATGAACGTTAGATGCCTTGCTTTGAAAAGAGCTTTTTTGTAACGAGTTTAATAAAAATGTTTTATCTTTTTTGGTGATGTTTGTGTGTGTCGCTCTCCTTTTCCATGGCCCCCCTATAAAAAAGGGGCACAAGTCCTCCTTGGTCAGTTTTGAAAATGCCTTGCAGAAAGAAAAGAAGAAGAGTATCTCGCAAAAAGAGGTACCACAGAGGCGGTGCTAGGTTCGTGAGACAATCCACCCTGCAGGATAAAATAGCCGAGGGAGCCAGGATGTTTGTATCAGGACCCGCCCCTTCGTTCGCTACAGCTGGCTTGTTCCTGGGCAAGCAAGCATTCAAAGGCATAAAAAACAACGTGGAGCATTTTTCATAAGCCAAAAAGCGGTTGGAATAAAAAAGATCCACCTTGTCAAACAAAAATAAAGATGGCCAGGCCATCCCGTACCAGACGAGACAGCGTCCGAAGACGAAGAAATCGTTGGATGACAAGGCGGGGAGGTATTCAACAAGGAGGTTTCGTCCCCATTGTGGTGGATTTTAAGAAACAGGGTTCAAGTCACACCGGATGCCATCGAGGCCATGCAACAACCCATCGACATGAACAAGGCCAAATGAGACGTGGCTAGGTACAAAGCCGAGTATCAGTCTTATAAAAGACGCGGTGGAAACAAAGGGGACACGCGTTGGGCCCTCGACAAAGGTTACGCCAAGAAAAACGACACCTGTTGCCGGCAATAAAAATGCACAACACGATGCAATTAAGAAAAGCGTGTTGAGGCGTTGACAACATTTCAAAATACTTTTGGGATGTGTTTGCGGAGGATGAAGGAGCCTGTCAACCCGTCGAGTACCCCAAGTGCGCCATATGGAACACAGACCCCATACACTTACCTGGCCAACATTGGATAGCGGTGTTTTGGGCGAGTCGAGACCACAGAGAATTCTTTGATAGTTACGCGCGAGCGCCATCCTTTTACAACATAGCATGGCGTTGTTTCGACCTTTTCCGTCACATTCCGCAAGAACTACAAGGAACCAACACTGATGTGTGCGGAGATTATTGTTTGTACTACTTATTTCATCGTTGCTGCGGCAAGCCCATCACCCAAATTGTTCGACCCTTCTCACACACGGACCGTGTCTACAACGTTACGGCCGTGGTGGAACGAGTACGGGAAGAATTCCCGAGTTTACAACACCAACACCTGGCAGGGGGACTATATGACGAGGATGGACGCCCCAACCAGATGTGTCGGATCAAATGGTTGAATCTTTGCAAGAGAAAGGCATAAAAAGAACTGTGTTTTTTAAGTAACAGGTGAAAAAAAAATGGAAATGGAAGATGCTCCCTCTTATTATGATCCACGTTTCAGGGTCCCGGGTAACCTGCAGATCGTGGGTCCTTCGTTGAGTGGCAAGACGACTTTTTTGTATAATTTGGTCAAAGATGCTCTATGCTACTTTCAGGAAGACGAGGGATCCCCGTGTTATTTTCAAAAAATCATATATTGCTATGGATCAGCCTGGCAACTGATTTTTAACCAATTCCAAGAGATGGACGTGCAATTTCACGAGGGATTACCAGACAATGTGGAAGCACTCTTTCCACCCGAAACACGCCCCGGTTTGATCATCATGGATGATCTTATGCACGAAAGCGGCAAGTCACCTCAAGTGACCCAACTGTTAACCAAAGGAAAGCATCACATGGGTCTCTTTGCAATTATCCTGTTGCAGAACCTCTTCCATTCGGGCAAGGAACAAGCTGGTCAAAATCACAATTATCATTACACCGTTCTCTTCAAGAATCCCGCGGACACCCGTTACATCAGGATGCTGGGTAATCGTTGGTTGGGTGATTCAGAGGCATTTTGGCCCATCTATAAAAGGGCCACAGAGACCTTTTGGCTATCTATTGACCGACCATCATCCTTGAACCGACGATGCCATTCGTTTTCGTACCCATCTCTTGATAGATGATCCCGAACCTCTCACCGTGTTGCAACCCGCTCAAAAGAAGAGAAAAGCGTGAAAATATCTTTCCATCGTCGAGATTGGAGAAGACAGCGAGGACGAGGCATGTTGGATGATTTTAGCAAATCCCACGCCACCCGCACCAGTCAAATCAGAGCGCGATGGAATAAGGAGAGAGCCGGCATGCATCGAGCGCCTTGGTCGCAAGGGGTTCCTTTTACCCGTTACGTGGTTGGGAAAGGGATACAATTGCAAGATGCCAGCAATCTCACCGCGGGTCGGGCATCCTGGCAAGCACAGATCCGTTGCAGTCAAAGAGGTCACGGGATCGATAGCAGCCAGAGATCAAGAGCCATGGCCAAAGCCTATGCCAACCGACCTGCTCAGAAGGTTGATCATTGGGTCAATAGAAAGATGTGGTGCTTGCGAGATAAGATGACCCCAGAAACCTTAACGGGAAAATTAACAGCAGTAGCTGCATTAGGAGGAGCTGCGGCAGCCATCCCAGCAGCGTTTTTGGGTGCCTTGGCAGCCAAAGCCTTCACCCAGAAGAAAAAGAAGAAACAAGAAGGAGGGTTTTTAACGCTGCTAAGCAGTGCTGCCAAAGCGGGATACGAGGTTGGAAAGAGAAAAGATTACAAGCATATGGGAGCCAAAGTAGCCACAGGACATTATGAAGCGCATCGCAAACCCTGGGAAGTTTAAGGAAGGTATAAAGAGAGAGTAGTCATCATCCGCGAGTACATTCACGTTGCCAACCGTTCGCAGAAAGAAAACAAGACAGCGTGGAAAAGGTTTGGGTGCCGACATGGCCATGGCCACGACAGCTCCCATTGTGGCCAATCTCTTGAGTTAAGGGATTGAACACGCTATGGACAAAGGACCAGAGGTACTTGGCAAGGTAGTTGAATGTGGCAAACACGGTGTAAAGTGGCTCTCGAAACACTTCAACCGTTTGAGAAAAAAAAACGCCAGAAGGGTGGTAGAAAAAAAGAACATCCTTGCCCCGTTAGGCTCAAGAACCCAGTCTGTCCAAGCTCGTAGACCTACCCAATCATTTACCGTCACACGTGCATTTTCAACTTGAAAATTCCGCGACCTCGGTGTAGGCAAGCGAAGGATATAAGAAAGGAGGAAACTGCAGAACACACAGGTTTTTGTGATGGCCCAACCTAAAGGTGGTTGGCGTGCTTTTTCCTGCCAATTCCGATTTTAAGGCCACTACTGCTGCGGCTCGACGACTGAACTCGGGATTTGATGCCCCTAGAAAGAAGGACACCACCGATCATTTTGGGAGACCCAACCGAGCGGTGTAAGCCTGTATTGCATTGACAAAAACGAATCAAGGCAGCCAATGCGGCGGCAGCGGGAGTGATTTTAGCGGCCAGTGGGAGGTGTGCTTGCAAGTCAACTCTCGAAAAAGATAAAAAAAGAAGAAGAAGAACCAAGAACAACAAGGTGCCGGCAAAGGATCGAGGGAGTGGCGCATGCAAGAACAAGCCGACTGGTTATCAGGGTTGATGGATTGCCGGACATTTTCTGAGGACATAAAAAGAGCCAGCAATGAACAATTGCGAGCTCTGACCGATCTAATATGTAATCTTTACGACGTGATTCAAGTACCCGCGTACGTCAGAGCCCCTCTCCTGGGTAACAGGAAAGCGATTTGATGCATCAGTGCACTGACAACGCCTTTGCACGAAAGAAGGAGGCTCTTAAGAAGAGTAGGAGGAGAAAAACTTGTCCCCTTTTTGCAAGGCGGACTAGACGCCTTGTTGTCATGACGAAGAAATATGCTCGAGAGATGATGTTGGTGCCCAAAGATACCCCCTGGATGAAACCACCGGTTCCCTTTCTACCTGACCCATCCCTTCAATGGGGAAGGGGTGAACAAACACCTCCCGACCCCAATGAAGCCTACTGGAAACGCCAATTCTTGACAGACCAATTGGTCAATGCCCCTCGTTTGGATCGCGTCATGCATGTCATGGACGCCATGAAGAGTGTGGAAGGCGAAGGGCAACCACCCAAGTTACCTTTGTACGGAAGTAAGAGCAGCGAATACCTTCGACTTCAGAATCAACTACGACACATGATAGAACCCCGTCAGACCTCTGCACTCTTGAGAAGACCTCCCCCTCTTTCAGCAGCAGAAAACCAAGCCCGAACGAATGATATTATTCCCCCCAAACCACCCCTTGGATCCACGCTTCTACCACCTCCCAAGTCATTGCAAGAAGTGGTCCAGCAATCAAAGAACATTGACAAACAATTGGAAAACTTCATCAACGTGGCTAAACAGAATTTGGACGAGGCCAAGCACGCCAGCAATAATACTGACGAGGTGAAAAAGCTGATCTAGATTGGCAGGTGGCTCAAAAGGCTGCTGAAGACATACGAGAGTTGGACGATCAATTAAACTCGGAAAACTATGGCTTGCCCTTCAGCAACGTCCAATACTGGACCACGGACAAAGACACATTCGATGCCACTGTGGAAGCACACAAAAGAGAGCTGCTGGAACGTCGTGACAATCTGTGGCGTCAGCTGGAAAGAGAATATCGAGAGCACAGGGAAAGCATGAAACAGAGAGAAAAGCAAAGACAAGCCAAGGTAGAAAACATTATTCAAAAAGGGAGAGGGGTCGTCTTAAAGCGGCGCAAACCTTGCGGTTGGGTACAAGAGTAAAAAAGCTGTTCAGAAAAAAAGCAGAGACGTTTAAAAGTTGTCACTGTTTTAATTGTTGACCTGTTTTCATAACAAGATTGTTGCAATAAAAAAAGTTGCTTTAAAATGGTCAAAACATGTGTGCTCTTTTTCTTGCTCTAACTGGTTTTTTGA
The DNA here is from genome assembly GCA_022457155.1 of Cladopsammia gracilis. Classification (NCBI taxonomy): domain Eukaryota; kingdom Metazoa; phylum Cnidaria; class Anthozoa; order Scleractinia; family Dendrophylliidae; genus Cladopsammia; species Cladopsammia gracilis. The sequence goes on from JAJGOT010000318.1 coordinate 22,512, forward strand.
ATAAGACAATTAAAAAAAGTCAAAAAAGTTATCAAAAAAACAATCTGTGTGGTTCATTGTCTGATTGTCTCCTTTTGTGGCCGGAAGCCGTTGGGGTTCAAAAAGAAAATCAACAAGAACATTCAAAAACAAGAAAAAAAAACACTCATTTTCTGGAAACGCTTGCTTGACAAAAACAAATTGCCCTTCAAAGACAAGAGGCGTCAGCGAAGGGCTTCCTCGTGATTGGTGGAGCCTGACGGGTGGCGTCAGCTTTTTTTTCCTTCATAAAGGCTCACACTTTGTTCTTTTTTCATTCTTCTCTTGTTCACTTGCAACACAAAGCCAGACCACAGGTGAACCAAGCACAATATGCGAGTAGGGAAACTGGGTACTAGAATTGAGCTTTGTTTAGCTTTGTTTTGCTTTGCAACATTTGCGAAAATTTCTGCACGAAATTTATAACTTTTCTCTTAAAAAGTACAAATGAAGTTTGAAATAAAGTGTTAACATGTAACTTGGTGTATTTGTTTGTTCATTGGGTCCCCCCATGGCCTGTATTTGAGTATTTTCCATGCGGTATATCATGTATAAATATAAGGCAAGGTTGGAAAGTATTTTGGTCGAGTCGACGAGGCCGCGCAAAAAAACGCGGTCGATGAAATGCAAGAAAAACACACATTGTCCCTGTATCCCCGTATTAAACAAGATCGATAGTTGCGCCAACTTTTTCCGTAAATTTATTGCCAAGAACTAACATTTTCGAGACGCAACCCAACGCCGAACTTTACCATCTCGCTCGACGATGGCGGCCATTAGCCGTGAGGACGAAAAGTGGCTACAACCTCGATCCCGCGAGAAGATTTTCTCCCCCACTACCGGTACGCACCGCCGACCATTTCAGCATGCGCCTCCACTGGGTAAGTAAACTTTTCGCAGCAGTGAAAACCCCTTGAAATGGCGATCTTGCGACGATAATTTTTGCAACTCAGGTTTGTGTATTTTTTTTTCCGGTTGTCAGGCCGAAGCTTTTAGCGAAGGTTTTTTGATAAAGCAGAGTTGGATCAAAACAAAGGTTATCTTGTGTGGTTTTTAACAGTACAGTTCCTTCCTTCGAAAAGATCGATATGGCGAGGTAAAAACTTACGTGCTCAACAGAGTTGTTATAATTAGCTCATCCTATTTATTATTAACTGATAAGGCCCTACACTGTTCATGAAAACATTGACTGTTTTGAATAAGCCATGTTAAGCAAAATAGTGCATCACTGATATTGGGGCAAAACATGGCGAAAATTCAAAGTTTTCAGAGGGAACTCAATGTCAGAAATCGCTTGTTTATATTTCTTTCAAGAATTATAATCGATAGCCGACCTTTCGAAACATGAAAAGATCAAAAGATGAAGATGTTGAGATTTAGGGGCTTCAAATTTGCGGTAGAAGCTGAAAATAATTTTGTTTACTTGCAAACATCTGCATTTGTAAGTCTAATTTAGCGGCGATCGATCGCATAGATGTTAAGATGAAATGGCCAGAACATTATTTTTTTACAGCCCCCCTGAGATGTCTGCCGGCTTCCTATTTCTTCCAGAACAAGTTTAAAACAATATCTTACTTACCCAGAGAGGAAAGTTTCGGTAAACGAAAGCAACGGATCAAACTTCAACTTAATAGCATTCGCCGTGTAAACCTTTGAAGACCCGCCATTTTTATTCAATGGGTTTTCACTGCTGCGAAAAGTTTACTTACCCGGTGGAGGCGCGTGCTGAAATAGTCGGCGGTGCGTACCGGTAGTGGGGGAGAAAATCTTCTCGCGGGATCGAGGTTGTAGCCACTTCTCGTCCTCACGGCTAATGGCCGCCATCGTCGAGCGAGATGGTGAAGTTCGGCGTTGGGTTACGTCTCGAAAATGTGAGTTCTTGGCAATAAAATTACGGAAAAAGTTGGCGCAACTATCGATCTTGTTTAATACGGGGAAACAGGGACAATGTGTGTTTTTCTTGCATTTCATCGACCGCGTTTTCTTGCGCGGCCTCGTCGACTCGACCAAAATACTTTCCAACCTTGCCTTATATTTATACATGATGTAGCGCATGGAAGAAAATACTCAAACACAGGCCATGGAGGGACCCAATGAACAAACAATTACACCAGGTTACATGTTAACACTTTATTTCAAACTTCATTTGTACTTTTTAAGAGAAAAGTTATAAATTTCGTGCAGAAATTTTCGCAGATGTTGCAAAGCAAAACAAAGCTAAACAAAACTCAATTCTAGTACCCAGTTTCCCTACTCACATATTGTGCTTGGTTCACCTGTGGCCAGACGAGCTGCTCGGAAGTCGCTCGGAAGAAGGAAGAAATAAGATGCAAAATTATTGCAAAAACTTGGGACGAGACGATTTCAATTCAAACTCTTTTATCATCGAGCCAGGTCCCGCTGGTGGTTCGCGCGTGGTCTGGAACCAAGTGATGGTGTATGCCGGGTTTTTCCAGGAAAACATTGGAAAACGCTGTTCTGAGAAAGACAAAGATTTTTCACTGCGTGAAACAAAGATGGTTCATCGCTAAAAACTCAGACAACTCTCTTCGTGGAAGGTTTAAGAGGGGTGGCTTTGAAAAAAGGACAACCTTTTCGAAGAAAGAAAGGGATTTTTTTTGTTTCACTGCAAAATACTTCTGCAGGTTAGTAGTTTGTTTGTTTGTCTTTGCTCGATTCGTCATGCGACGAAAATTTGCGTTGTTAAAAATACTTTCACGTTTCTTCTTTCAAACAAGTTTTCTGCGAGCATTGAATTCAAACTATTTTTTTCTTTTTTCATTCACGAATTGTCCTGAGAGGCGAGCCAAGCTGATTTTTGCTCTAATACGCGATGGAATCGAAAGAGAAAGAGAACCTGATTTATGGCACGTCTTTGCAGAAAACTTCTGCCTTTGAATTTTTTTCCCTGAAGGTTTTTATGCAGTCTAATTACGAAGTGATTGCTTGTATTATGTTCTGTAAAAAGAATTATTCAGTGCTCGATGATAAGCGCTTTGATCACCATTACATCCAGATAAGTTTTGCTCGAACCCGATCGGAAAGTTACTCAAGAAAAGAAGAAAGCGTTAATCCTGGTAATTTTTTCTCGTTGATGATTTTCATTAAATGTGTTATTGAACTTTCATGGACTAAAAAGAAAAGGAAACCGTTTTTTAACCTGTGAATATACGCGCATGCGTAATGAACAGGTAATCGGTAACGGCGACAGATATGCAAATGAGTCACTCACTCGCTCACTCCTTCCATCAGCTGTAAACTTAGTGACATAATGCTTTGTTACGAATGCGTTTTGTAACAAGAACAGCGTGAATCCAGCGATAACAATAACTAAATTGGTGTAAACGAATATAAACAACAATAAGCTTAAAGATGTTTCGCATTTGGAGTCTTTAATGCAGCGTTAAAATTGATCTAAAAGGAATTTTCAACTGAGACACGCGTTTTGATGGTTATCAACCTTCAAGTAATAAAATTTATCCCATTTCAACACAGTGGTCACGGTGGTCGAGTGGTGTAAAGTGCGCACTTACAGCCGAAAGGCCCAGGTTCGAATCTCGCTCAGGCCATTCCTTTTTTTTTGCCTTCCTTTTTTTTTCTTTCTTCTTCGGACTGAACATTATGAAAGTGATGTACTGTATTTTTATTTTTTGCGTTTGTCAAAAATCCTTACGTTTAATTTTAAAAAAAATTGAACCATGACAGAGTGAAAACATAAGTTACCACAATATTGCGTTATGCGTTAGCATTTCAAATTCACGGGTTGGCTCTAAGTAGCCTTTGATTCTTCCAGGCAATAAAAACGGGAACAGTTGGTTAAAGAAACATGTCACTTTCAGAACATTGATCAATCAGATCAAACAAAGTAACATGATTCCCTTATGGCCTAAGTGACAAGAAATGGACTTCGCTGGGGATGTGATGGAATTCCTCCACACATGACCTTAGAAACACTTGTTAAATATTTAAGTTTTGCTAGAACGCCAATCAGCAAGTTGTTGAAAAAAAGAAAAAGAAAAAGGTTGAACAGATTGTTAAAAAAACTTGTTTGGTTGATTCATTAAACTACTTGTTGAACCGGATTGACCTGTGTGGGCTCCTTTATTTTTTCCCACCGGGGACTTTTCTTTCCCACTGGGGAACTATGACGTCATTCCCCCTTCACTTTTGACCCTATGATGTCATGTAGGCGATTTTGACTATTCCCTATCTAGAGTGACCACGTGACCTCAACCATTGGGGAAAATGACTATTCTCCAGGTAACCACTGTATACTACTATCTCCCCGCATTGATAAAAACATATGAAGTTTCTCAAAGCAAGATTTTATCCCTGAGAGCTCTTCTTTTTCCACTAAAGTGGCTTCTGAGTATCCCTTAATTAATATCCCTGTCTTGAGTACCAAACCGCGAAAAATTCGGGAAATAATGACTTTAATTTAAACCGTTTTCTCCGCTTTGTAAACACAGCAAAACAAAGTGTCTATTTCCCTGCTCACGTGACATTCAGCCGTGTAATCGCGCGAAAAACAAGGCCTTGCTTTGGTTTCAAAATTGCTAAGATCCCGGATGTTGTGTGGTGTCATACGCGCATGTTTTGCGACGTCATATGCGCCCGCAATGTAACCCTGCCCAACCCGGGCGGCCGGCAATGAAACATTCCGCTTGCGCGGCTACGTAGTGGGCCTTCGGCCCGCGATAGTTCCGCTATGAAACATGAATTAAGGTATAAATACAGTTTGTAAATACAAAATATTTTTGCAACTCTTAAGGTTTATTGACTTCAGCTTTGAATACAACAATTCCAGTGGTACAGTGTACATGGCACATACAGAACACTCTTTGAAAACATTGCATACGAGTCAAAAACATTACGGACTAAAAATCTTTACTTGGTGGAGTAAAGTTTACCAACTATTGACTAATCAGAACACATTCAAGCTTTCCGGACGAGTAAAGTTTACCCATGTGAATAAACTTTACCAATAGCTGTTTATATGAAAGAGCAGCTTTATCGTGGCCAAAGAAACAAAAAGTGGTATGATTTTGTCAGCTGTCTTTAAAAAAAGGTAAAGGAAATGAAGGATAGCACGCTTTTTGCCTAAGATATTGACATGAAACTTTCTTCACGTCAACAATGTTATCTTAATCTCAACCCCAAGGCTAGGGCACTCTTGTTGATAAGCCAGCATTCTATTTTTTGCGGTTGCATACATCGGCTTATGCAATTTTCTGTATAACTTGATTGCAAAAAGACTGTTTCCTCCAACATACTTTTATGGCAAATACAGTAGTGTCGAAAAGTAATGAAAATGAACTTCGCCGAACTTCAGCGAATTACGCGAAATTTGGCAAAAAAATGCAAACTTTCGCTTCAGACAAAATTACGGCAACATTTTGGAGACATTTTGGACATCTGTTGTTCAAGTTTCGGCGAAATTTCTCGAGCTAGGCAAAAAAAGTGAGACGAAATTTTGAGGTAAATTCGACTTCCAGTCTGAGTTAAAATGCTCGAGAAATTTTCATGATAATAATATTTCTCTACCTCATTAATAATATTATATTTTTACATGTAACAGAGTTTGAGAAATTCATTTTAACCTACTTTTAGTCTGTCACGCAGGTTAAGAATCTTGAAAAATGTTGGGCCAACATAAATCAAATTTATGCTATGGCTGGGAATTGGGCAAACTCCTTCAATTCTGCCGTGCTGTTTACTCTGAAATTTCTCAGATTTTTCTCACATGTAAATAATCTATTTGCCTTGATTTCGGGTCAATTTCGTTTCAGTTATTTTCCCGATTCTGGAGTCATACGCCTCAGTATACATGTCAGTACGTCAATGTCAACAAATTGCATACGTTAATCTGGGCCTTAGGACACCCTAATTATTTATTTTTATTTACCACATAGGTCTGGCGCTCAATGTTGGGCATTTTAGACCGCTCTAAAAGAAATTTAAAATATTAATATAATGGTAGCAAAGTGAAAAATACAAGCTAGAAATGGCGCTTATAAGTGAAAGGAATAAATGTTAATAAATGTTTGAAATAGCATTTTTAAATACAGCCAGTGAAGCAGACAATGCTGTCTCTTTTGGGAGTTGATTCTATTGTGCAATTGTCCTTGGATAAAAGGAATACTTACACTTATAAAATGTAGCTTTTCAAGAGAAAATTTTATTCTGTTCGAAGATAGAGGATTTTTGTTGACCTGGTTGAAATCCTTTCAGTCTTATTTCCATGATCCAGTCATAATTTTGGCAAGTGAGTCCCTTTTGAGGCCAAAAATCCAAGATTTCAGTGAAAAATTTCCAACAAAGTAATTAGGACGTTCTTGCCCGGAGCCCTTCAATTGAAATTGGTTTGTTTATTCCACCTCCTTTTTATTTTCTCGCTTTAAAATAAAAAATACATGGTTAAAAGCTGCACCATAGTAAACTATCCAACACTGCATCCATTGTCGAACCGCAATAAGATTGGGGATAAATTTGGCGACCCGACAATGGTCACAGTGCGAATGTATGGGAGGGTGGGTGGGGAAATCAATTCCGCCGTCAGCCCCCAGGACTTGCCCGTATGTAAACCGCATCGCGTCGTACCTGCACAATCCCCGCCGCACTGCAGTTGAGCCAAAGTGATAATTTATTCATATGTACTAATCTTATATGCGTTACTTTAATGTATGCAGTGTGAATAGTAAACTATCCAACACTGCATCCATTGTCGAACCGCAATAAGATTGGGGATAAATTTGGCTCCCATCCCTTTGTGTTATTCAGTGTCCTTCTGTTTACCATACTAACGATGGGCTTCTCCCCAATACTAATAACTAACTCAGGAGGCCATCGATAGGTTGCCCAAGATATCTACCCTGCAACGTAGTCGTAACTCCCCAACACTAAACCCCAAACCTAAACCCAAACCTTAACCCGATAGCCCTGGTGGGAGAGACTGTCCACCTTGACTCACAGACGTTTCTTCTCATGAGGTCTCCTCCCTGGGCTGTCCGAACGCACACACAAACCGTTTCAACTGATTAATGTCTTGCCAAGTACTGGTAGGCTGTGCATCTGCATTCGAGGCCAGCCTCGCCGAAGCCCCAGTTGAGTTCCAAACCTTCGCCAGAGGTGGTCGTAACCTGACTTGTCAGCGAGAACAGACTAGTAAGAGTCCTTGAAGACATACCAAGGCAAATCCGTCACCGTGTCTGACGAGAAAGGCTTCTTCAGCATCCACAAGTTTAAGTACCGCGCATCGTGACACACTCTCAGCTTCGTGGGCTCAACCGTTACGGATAGTACTAAATTAGGTGGTTTACGTGACCAACCTTACCCACGACCAAGATCGCACCAGTTTGCAGGCGACGTGAAAGCGTTTTCCGGATAGATTTTCCAAATTGTTTACAGGATACGTTATTCCTCAGTGAATATTCTGTGGGTGGCCGGTCGGAATTGTGACGTTTGCCGTTGAACGCCCCCCTAAAGTGTCTGAAGTATGGGACCACGCACACATTATGCTCTCTCTAAGACAGGACCTCCTCCTGGTTCAATGAAGGTGCCACCTTCGCTATTTCTGTTCAATTAGCTGCATTTCTATGGAGTTCCTCTGCGACAAAATGGTCCGGATCCCCGGAACATTAATTCATCAATCTGTCCAATAACCTCTCCCTTTTCTACTGGTCGAGTCATTTTCAAGCCGGTCATTTCCTGCCCTCTCACCGCTGACCCATACGGGATTTCCCCTGGTATTCACCCCTGAGTCGCATTTGCGGAATCACCGGTATTAATGATGGAGGTATCAAAGTTGTCACTTTTTTCCATGATCAGTATATCGCCTGAAGCGAAAAACAAAAAAAAAAAGGGCGAAATACGCGTGTGAAAAACCCCGTCTAAGTCAGCAGAGAGGGGACAGTTTTGACCCAGTATGACCGGGAGGGTTTTGAGATACCCTGGTTTCAAAACTCTCGACTCCCTGTGACTATAAACAGAAGGTACAATAGGGAAAAAGAAAATTTACAGCACTCGCGGATCAAAGGAAGGGCATGGGGGGGGGGGGGGGGGTTGGATTTTGAGGAAATATATCAGCATCTACTTAATTCTGGAGTCTTTATCTACTAATGGTCTCTAGCACGACCTCGGGAGGTCCACTTTCCCTCTCGCTGTTTGACCAGGCGGTGACATATCGGTGACATATCGGCGGTGACATGTCGGTGAGACCTCATAAACATTAAACAGTCATCACGTTTAAATGTCATTGAATTCTCAATACTCTCTCCCATTTTGTTGTTGTTGTTGTTGTTTTCTTCGCTGATGTCTCATCCCCACTTGTGTTGTTTGTTTGTTTGTTTGTTTGTTTTGTTTCTGTGGGTGAACTCTCACACCATTTCTTTTTTTCTTTTCATTGGTGAACTCTCACCCCATCCTCTTCTTTCCATTGATGAACTCTCACCCCATTTCTCTTCTTGCCTTTGGCGAACTCTCACCCCATTTCGTTGTTTTGTTTTCTACTCTTCTATTTTCTTTTCATTTTTTTTTTTATCTCTTTTCCTTGGTGACCTCTCAGCCCATTTTTTCTCTTTTCTTTGGTGAACTCTCACCCATTTTTTTTCTTTTCCTTGGTGAACTCTCACCCCATTTTTTTTTTCTCTTTTCCTTTGGTGAACTCTCACCCATTTTTTTCTCTTTTCCTTTGGTGAACTTACCGCATTTTTTCTCTTTTCCTTTGGTGAACTCTCACCCCATTTTTTTTGTTTTTGTTTTGACTACACTCTGCTTTAGTGGTGTAAAACAAATAGCTGCGGTGAACTTACCTGTTCCACTCTACTGCTAACTCCAAAAAGAAATAGCCATGCAGAGTCGCCGAGCTGCTTGTTGACACATTCATCCATTGAATTCACAACATTATGAAGTATTCCATCCATAACTACACATACCAAACCTTCAACTGACAGAGGTACCTTGTGATGATAAAAGGCAGTTAAAAATGTGTACGCCGCCGAACATTACGTGAACATTTAAATAAGTATCCCAGACTGTAATAGAATGTAGACCGCTCGTGCAGAAAGGCTCGTAACACAGTGGAGCTACCCGATGAATTAATAAGCTAACAGATTGACTGAAATGCAAAACAAATGAAGCGTGGAACCAAAACAAGTAAACTTGTACAACGCAAGAAGCAAAGTAAAACACACAGAAAAGGAGGGTTGCAGCCCTTTCCCCCTCGCACAGTTCATATCTACACATATCTTTAAAAGAGAAAACATATATACTTTATCTAGCTCTCCCTGGCGGTTAAGCTTGTCCCGCTGCATGTTGGACTCCTTGTCCCGATGCTGGTTGAACTCCTTGTCCAGCGTCCGGTTTAACTCTCTGAGCTGCATTTCCCACAGCAGGATGAACTCCTTGAACTCCTCGTTCCGCGGCTGGTAGAACTCTTTGAGGTATCTGTCTCATGGCTGGTTGAACAACCTGAGCCTCATGTCATACGGCTGGTTGAATTCCTCGAGCTCCTTGTTCCGCTGGTGGCTGAACTCCCTGAACTGCTTGTCCCACTGCATGTTGAACTCTTTGACCTCCTCGTCCAGGTACTGGATATTATACGTCTGCTATCAGAAAATAGAAGAAGGGAACGAAGAGGCAAAAGAAATCCTTCGACGCGTCAGCGTACAACCACGCCGCACTGCAGTTGAGCCAAAGTGATAATTTATTCATATGTACTAATCTTATATGCGTTACTTTAATGTATGCAGTGTGAATAGTTAAAAAAGTGCAATAGTTATGAAACCTGAGGAATGTCTTTGTTCCATATACACAACACAATTGATGTTGAACTTTTGTTCGAGCAACTGACCAATAGAAATGGTGCAATCAAGTTATTCAGTCATAGGGTGTGATCAAAAAACAAAAGATTTGCACGGTCAAGTATGGTTCAACAAAAATTGTAGTTCCTTTGTTATCGCCATTGAAGTCTGCAAGGTTTCACAACCAGTCCCTCGATTAACTATGGCTGTTCAAAATGGCTTATATACTGTATATTGCATAATTGATTTGATTACCAACACAGCTCAAAATTCTTCGAACGCAACAAAATAAGTATATGGCAATTTTAACCCATCATTGAGAAACTTTGTTACCAATGAGCACATGCGATCCAACTGTAATGTTTCATTTTCTTCCAGACTTTGAAAGCATTATTCATGACTTACAAAAAATGCAATGCAGTGAAGACAAGATCAACAACGAAACTAACCCACTAGAGGATCTAACAAAGATTGCTTTAGACAAAGGATTCACAATTTCTGACAATGGAGCATCTGGAAATTGTATGTTCTTTGCATTGTCCGAGCAACTACAAAGTGTAAACGGAGTAGACATCTCACACAAAAAACTACGGAAAACTTTGGTCCAGTTTCTCTCAGAGAACCCAAATCAGGTAAGTCAGTGATTTGACTTTTCGTGAAGATTTCATTTATTTTCCTTGACTAAGATAATCGTTCATGAGAGTGTGTCTTCAGGGGCACCGAACAAGCCGAGTTCACCAAAAGCTGTAGAAAGTCATGTTTATGTTTGTTTTGATGATTTAATGTCGTTTAAAGGGTTTCCATCTGTTCGGATGCCTTAGCTGAATATTCAACAGGTCCGTGGAAAGTATTAGGAACAAAAACCTTTTCCTAGTATGATTTCTAAGAATTTTTTAATTTAGCGTTTTGCTCCCACATTTTTTAGCTGGACTTTCTGGAAAAGAAAAATAGCATTTTTCAACCCCTTAAAAAACGTCAGGCATAGTTTTTATTGGGTCCGAAAACGTCAGTTTTCTTTTCCGGTAATAGTTAGAATTACAATAATTGTAATCCGAAAATCTAAAGGTGGTCTGCACATCCCGAACATGAGTTACCCTGTGTCTTTATGGGGTGTGGATGCTAGAATAGCTTGTCTTGAAAAACACAGTAACAAAATAGCTAAGAGGGTCAGTTTTTAAGTTAACAATCAGATAAAATGAGAGAACAGATGAGAGAAAAACTAAAATTTACTTGCCTGAACTTTTATTTTAGCTCGGTGGATCACCACTATTCAATTTTGTTTGTGGGTATGCATCATGGCCCGAATACTTAGGAAGCATGGAAAAGGACGGAACCTGGGGGGATCATTTGGTTTTGCGTTCTGCAGCAAACTGCTTTCAAACCCCCATCCGTATTATCAGCGATCTTAGGCATGAAACGGTCATCAATCCAGATCGTCCAGTTGCCACCACCAACCTACTTGTGCTGGGACACGTTTGTGAGCTACACTATGTTAGCCTTCTGCCCATACAAGGTAAAACTGTTATCTCTTATAATTACCATAACTTTCGAAATTATACTGCTGTTCGACTGCCCCAGAATGTGTTAGACACATTGTAGACTTGGTACGAAAAATTAATGTAATGAATATGACATTTTTGCATGGGTTGATTTGGTGTAGAAACGTGTGCAGGCCTTAGAACATTAAAAAGACCTCAAACGAATATGAATGAGGCGATTGAGACTGGAGAGAGATCCGTGAGTATCCGCGTTGCTGATTTCCCCTATGTAAACGGTCAATGCCATTTTTAACGGTCGATGCCATCATTAACTTTCATTAGTAACCAAGCCTTTTGTAATGGTTGATGTCATTTCTTGCTAGTTTATGCCTGGATTAGGACGAAAGTAGGCTATCATTATTAGATAAAATTGGGCCTAGGTAAAGCGATTATTAGACTTAAGCTTGATTTGCGATTAGGATAGATTTAGGGATAGGGTCACCCATTATAGATGTATCATTAAGAAAAGCACCTTTTATAATGAAATTTTTCTTGGGATTGCCAGATCAACTCAGTGGTGTAGTGGTGAAGGAGAGATGTTAGCTTGCAAGAGGTTCCGGGTTCGATTCTACGTTATTAATTGCATTTTTCGTTTTCTGATAAAAAAAATGTTGCTATAATGGCAGCGCCCATTTACGAAAGAGGAATTTGGCACACATGGCGATTTGCGCACCAGGGGAATTTTTAAGACACTAGAAACAATGTGTGCATGTATTATTATAATGGAAAATTTGTAATTATCATTGCTATTAGGACTCATTGTGGCCGGTTGATTGTAGCCTACGACCACGTGTTGTGAATCACAAACCAGAATCTTCTGGATTGTCACTCATTTAGTAATCTTAGTACCAGTTGACATAATTACAAGTTATGCAAGAGATTCTGCACGCAAGTGGATCGTGAGTTATAGACAAGTGGACCTGAAAGACTGTTCTTAAGCCAGCGACACATTAGATGATTTTATATGCTCATCGCGGCGATTGCATTGCTTTTGCAGCACCACTGATTTCAAGTGTGTTTGCAATAAAATTACTTTCAGTTTCGCACGCTGGTACATAGGGCAAAAAAATTAATAACAGTTTCGGAGCCGCTGGTGCTATTTTGAGTTGTTATTTTCCTGCTTTTAATAGAGTAATTTCGCAAAATGGCCTCTGAAGGAATATTTTCCAATAAAACACAAAACTTCATACTGCATACTGAACAGCTTGCCAGCCTTTTCTTAGATTTTATGTCAGTTTAATTTTTCTTGAAGTTTGGTTGTAATTTTAGGGAAGATGGAGGGAGCCCAAATATTCAGTAAAGGCAAACTTTCTGCTGATCCAAAGAGTTCAAAATAATTGCTACTGTTGTTTGAAAAGTAAAAAAAACTCTTCATGGATTTTTAAGAACCTATTTATCTCGTAAAAGGTAGAAACTAAGCCAGGGAGAACTGTCAGAGTTTCAATTTGACGACTGTACCGCTCGCTTGTCATTTTCCACCACATTGCTTTTGATTAGTGACAAGTTCAGTGTTCGTTGGAGCCAATTTCGCCATTATAACGCTCTTTCCGAACCTGTCATACAAATAGGTTGTCGCCCAGCTATAGTGAGAACGTTATTCATCTTTCATGAATTTATTGTTGTTTTTGAAAACGTTTAGCTGCCGTAAACCATAGAATATTTCACAGATTTAACCCGAAGTTAGTTTTTTAACCCACCTAGCTAGGAGGGTTAAATTTAATAGTCAGGGAGCATCTGTAATCCCGTGAGATTTTCTTGAAGATAACAAGCCACCTATCTAAAAGTGTCAAGGGGACCCTTAGGAACACAGAAAATGTTGTCGGCAATTTTGCGACTTGCACCGGCAGCTGCTATGGTGGTTTTAAAATAGGCCCCGTATGGCTCAGCATGGAAATGAGGCTGAGACTAAGATTTATTATGGGATGATATCTAACATGACAATAGTCATAATGATAGTTAACAAGGTCACGTGACCATGTTGACATGGAAGCGAGGCTCTAACATTAGATGGCCTATAATTATCGCTTATTTGAACCAATTGTCACCAAACTTGCTCAGATTGGTTATGGGATGGTGTCTGACATGTTGATAAACATTAATTATAAAAGTAACACATAAGTCATGTGACCTTTTTGACATGGAAGCGAGGCTCGAACAGAAAAATGTTTATATCCGGCATAATAATATGTACATTCTTTCAAAAATTACTGTCACTGTTTCCCAATGATACCTGCTTTGATACCTGCTTTGAGTTCTGATATAATAATCGAAATCAACGTAATTGGTGGTCAGCGGTTTTTTATTCAATAATTTTGGTCAGCGGTCTTTTTCATCATTTTAGTGATGTGCCATTTTGAATTGCCAGTCAGTGTAGTGAAGCTCAGTACTCACACTGTCTAATTTATAGTCTTTTAATATATGTTTATATATTAATTAATTTTTTTCTTTTTTGGAGGGTATGTCTTAGCATGGGAATTTAGTTTCCCCCTACTACCGTCCTGTTAACCATTTTTGTATTTTTGTTCGATTATATGTTAGTATTAGTTCATTTGTGTCAGTTATGTATGGTTACGAACTGTGATTAAAGATTAAAGACTGTCATGATCTTTTATAGTGAATTTATATGTTTTTGCTTCTCTAGACCCCGAAAAGACAAATCTAGAATTTGAAAAGTTTTAGATTTTGTCAAAGAATGGGCTAGTTATGGCAATAAACAGTACACGGAGGCTCGGGTTAAGCTGCAGGATATTTCAGTGAAAGATCTTGAGGGAAAGGGTTCTTCATGGTATCGATCCTGCAACAAGGGTGTTGCCCACACAGGAATGATCAAGAGAGCGAAGGAGAGGTACGAAAGAGAGTTATCTGGCCCAAACGAATCCAGGCGTAAGTCTCGATCAGGAGCTGATAATATTACTCCAGGGCGTTCTCAGCTGACTCGGTCGCAAACTTCACCTTTAAACAAAGCTGCTTGCTTTCTTTGTGATGGTCAAGCAGGTTATAGGGAAATGCTATTTAATGTTAGGACACTATCTGGCGGAGAATCACTGCGTAAAGCCATCACTTTGTCAGGTAACGAGAAGGTCGCCGTTAAGCTAAATACCGCCATTGCCTCCAATGATGCGCATTCAATCGACATCAAGTACCACAAAAACTGTTGGTTGAACAGCGTGACCAATATTTTGTGTAAGCCCGCTCCCACTTCTCTCCTTTCTTTCACAAATCAAATTCTAGATTTGTCTTTTCGGGGTGTAGAGGGAAGCAGAAACATAAATTCGCCATAAAAGATCATGACAGTGTGAGTACTGAGCTTCACAACACTGACTGGCAATTCAAAATGGCGGATCGCTAAAATGATGAAAAAGACCGCTGACCAAAATTATCGAATAAAAAACCACTGACCACCAATGTTAATTTCGATTATTATATCAGAATTCAAAGCAGGCATCATTGGGAAACAGTAACAGTAATTTTTGAAAGAATGTACATATTATTATGCCGGATGTAAACATTTTTCTGTTTGAGCCTCACTTCCATGTCAAAAAGGTCACGTGACTATATGTATTACTTTACTGTTTATCAACATGTCAGACACCGTCCCATAACCAATCTGAGCAAGTTTGGTGACAATCGGTTCAAATAAGTGATAATTATAGGCCATCCGATGTTAGAGCCTCACTTCCATGTCAACATGGTCACGTGACCTTGTTAACTATCATTATGACTATTGTCATGTTAAATATCATCCCATAATAAATCTGAGCAAGTTTGGTGACATTTGGTTGCAATTATCGATAATTATGAGCAATTTAAGTCTCAGCCTCATTTCCATGCTGAGCCATATGGGGCCTATTTTAAAACCACCATAGCAGCTGCCGGTGCAAGTCGCAAAATTGCCGACAGCATTTTCTGTGTTCCTAAGGGTCCCCTTGACACTTTTAGATAGGTGGCTTGTTATCTTCAAGAAAATTCCACGGGACTTTAAATCGCGACATATGCTCTCTGACTATAACCCGCTGTTTAACCCGAGGTTAGCCTTAAGGTTACAGTGTACCTTCAGATCGAAAATTTATTGAAAAATTTTTTTTGGCGTCAAAATAAAGTTTACAGAATGAACTTTCATCCAAAACAAAAAGTATCGAAAAATAGTGAAAATTGACGGAGAAATGACGGTATAACTTTTGTGGGCGGAGTTTGTTTATTAAGCGATATGTTTTTTTAAGCGCCGTTTTCTCAAAGTTAATTTTTCGCTTGTTGGGGACACTTTAAAGAGCTACAACTCAAAGGGAATTTGTTCGTTTTTTCTTAAATTTGGACAGAAGCTAGGCTAACATATAATCAACAAAAACGTGTCGGCGAATTTCTTAATTCCGAAAACTTTTTCGTCAAGAGGCATTTCCGTGCGATCATTCCAATTTTTTTCTCCCCTTTTCGAAAATATTCTGTAACTTTTCACAGGAATTGAATATGGAAAATCGCCGACACGTTTTTTTAGCGCTTCGTGTCCGGAAACCCGAGAACAAATCAAATTAGCAAAATATAATAATCGCTTTGAGTTATAGCGTTTTAAAGCTGATTCTGACGTTCGAATTTAGACGTCGTAAAAAATTCGACAATTCATTTTATTACCAAATGGTTTCCATATTTAGATAGCCAGCTCTATAAGCTTTAATTTGATATCTGGGTTTAGGTATATTAAGTGTAATCTTAAGACGCTAGAGCTGTTATACTGGAGACACCCCAGAAGGTACACTGTAACCTTAACCTGATTTTGAACAACAGAATTAGCAGGTTAAGTTAAAGCGATTTAACCCGAGGTTAGGATTTAACCGGCCCTGGTTGAGATCCTTTCAGTCATATTTACATGATCCACTCATAATTTTGGCAAGTGAGTCCCTTTTGAGGCCAAAAATCCAAGATTTCAGTGAAAATTTTCCAACAAGATACTTAGGCTGTTCTTGCCCGGAGCCCTTCAATTTGGGCTAACCCTAAAGAAATTGGTGAAGTTAACGTGAAAAAAAAGCAGAGTTCTGGCCCTCTAGTGCTTTGACTGTACATTCCAACCCCAGCTGCTTCCAAAACTCATGCGTGGAACGTAAGCTGAAAAAACTCCAAACGACGCCATAACAAAACAGATTGGCCGTGAGAATATGCAACCACAATACTCCTGACCCTGAAGGCAGGCTTATTGAACGTGTTCGCTACTTGAGACAACATGGCTGAACAACGTACAACTCAGTGGTTGAGCGCCGGTTAAAGCCATGTTTAAGGCCCGCCCAGCGATGGAAGGACATCATGAAGTCTGGAAATCCCTGGTCCCTGGCACCTCTCGAAGAATTGAGTGTGTGTCCTTGCCGCCTCGGCCCAAAGCGTTACTCAGCGCTAGAGGTGTCAATTGGCTGTTATGGACAAGATGAGCCGGCGGGAAAGTCTGGAATCACTCTGGATCAGAAAAGGGGCAGCCATTAGCATTGTGAGTTGTGGGCCATTTCCCATCCCGTGCCGTGGTTGAAATGCCCGATATCCAAAGTACTTCCAGACTTATAACATTTTGCTATAATTTTCGGGCGGGAAGGTCCATTTCAGATTTGCCATAAAATTTCTCAACATGCTTTGCGAAAGTGGCAGCTAGGTCCACTATGCATGGTCGGGCAATTGAAATACAGCTTTGGGCAGCTCAAAGTGAGTTCTTGCTGGCCAGCCGAAATTGGGCAAGGCAGGCAAAAGCTATGAGCCAGCAGTGGAGAACTGGGAGTGCTTCCTAGGAGGTCTGTAAGGGAGATGGTGCGAAACTAAGTAGCTGACTATTGGCGATAAAATGAAGCAATTTTAGAGGAATGAACTTTGGTTTGGTATCCTTTTTTATCTTCAGAGGGTTTTAGCGGCACGGGGGAAAACTTGGCCATCTGAAGTGAAAAATCAGCATAAAATCGAGAAATTTTGGTAAAGTTTGGGATTTATTTTCTCGAGCGGGAGACACAGAGTTATCTTTTTTTGCATATGTTATTTCTCAAAGACGAAATACTGAACAATGTTTTGCAATTAATTTGTAGTTCACATGCCAAAAATGAGGCAAATCTGAGCGAAAAAAAAAAGAGGCCTAACATTCGACATAAGACGGTTATGCACCCAGCCCTTCAAATGTCTAACTTGATCAGTATTTATAACAGTAATCCCAAGGGACATCTAGTACACAAAGACAACACGCTACAGTGTCTTTTTTAGTTTTATTGATGTAAGGAACAACTTGAGCGGTTAATTACTGAAACAAACAACTTGTGCCTTTTTTGTGAAACGGACAACTAGTGTTTTTCTATTAAGTGAAACAAACAATTTAAGCGGTTTAACAGCAGTGAAACCAACAACTTGAGTACTTTAAAAGCAGTGAAATGAACAACTTGATCTCTTTAAAGCTCAGTGAACCAACAACTTGCGCTTTTTTCGAGTGAAACAAACAACTTGTGCAGTTTAAAAGCAGTGAAACAAACAACTTGCGATTTTTGCGGGTGAAACCAACAACTTGAGCTGTTTAAAGGTAGTGAAACCAACAACCCGCGCTTTTTTGCGTGAAACGAACAACTTGAGCTTTTTTCGAGTGAAACGAACAACTTTTGCACTTTAAAGGCGGTGAAACCAACAACTTGCGCTTTTTCCATGTTTTTTAATCCTAACCCTAAGTTAGGCATGGCCCTGAGTTAAGTTACCCCCTACCCTAGAAATTGTTCTAACCCTAGAATCTTAACTCTAACCCTAGATTTGAACTATCCTTAACCCTAGCTTTCACCGGGGGGTGTCAAAAGCCCTGTTCACGTGACCGCCATTTTTCTTGATTAACCCATTGACACCTGAGAATTTTTACGTTTTTGAGCTATTTCCTGCATACGCACGCCCCATAGGATTTCGTGACTCCATATTTAAAGTTACCATTGAAAGTGCTGCTGTTCTAAAACACTGAAGGCTCGAGTTTACTGGAAACGTCATTGTGACATTTTCATTTTGCTTGGTTGAGTTGCGATAAAGGGTCCAATATGAATTATCTACGGTTTTTGGTAAGTTCACAGCCATTTTTAATCTTTAGTAGCTGCCTGATGAGCATCATTAAGCTTGAAGGTAGTTCAGAGTCCACTTTCTCAATGAAGCGAGTTAGGTGTTGTACTTCGTTTACGAATTTGGCTCGTTGCTCGTTGAACTGGAAAAATGGCCGTCCAGAAACGAAGTAACCTTGGGACTCGACCCTGGATGAATTTCTCTACCTACCGCGGCATATTTTGGAAGTTGCGACCACAGGAGAACACAACAAGTGCGAAATTTCGGCGGTGGGTCGGACAGGCTGTGGACTTAGTATATATATGAAATGTGTGGAGGACGGGAGGAACGCTGTCAAAAAATCTCGCATGCAGTGCGGTGGTGATGTTGAAAATTGAGGCAAGGTCAGTATGCACTAGAACGAAACTGCCCGTACAAGACTCCACTGCTTTAGAAAATTGCAACTTTCTCAATCATGCGAACATTGCCCTAACTAGCAGTTGTGAGCATTGACTAGAAAGTCCCTCAAATTGAGATACCAAATAAACACAAAAAAGTCAGTGATTTTTGCAGAATATCAGCGTTTGAATTTGGACAATAACAAAAATGACCGTTTTTTACGTCATAGAAAAACAACAAAAATCACGTTTTTGCCTTTAGTTTTTTTTTATTCAAATCAACGTGACAAACCCAAAAGTCAACATTCATAGCAAAATTCAGTCCTAATCCTAGCTTAGCAGCGAATTTTTTTGCTATTATTCGTTGCTCGGGCCGAGCTACAGCCTTTCGTTCTAGTGCATAGTTTATGGGGTAAGACGAAAATCTTTCTATCTTGTCTATGTAACCTTGAAGCGTGGGGTTTCCTTGATAGCCGTGATTTCCGCTTTCCTTCTGATTTCCCTCGTTCTCACCTCTAGGCCATGCACTGACAGACGAGCAAGCGAATGTAAACACGATGCCGACCAAAGGAAGCCAAAATGCACTCAGTCGAAGCATCGTCCGGCTAAAAAGTGCCAAATGACGGAGGTTTTTTCGCTCGAACCAAAGCAAATTTCCCACCAAAATGTTTACTAGATTCCAGTCTTTCCAAAACCGAGTGTGGATGTTGACATTGTGCCTGTTAAAACGAGTTAGAACGCTTAAAGCGATGTCCGCACGATCGAACTCCATACAAGCCTTTGTACGAAATTGCTAACTTCATGGTCAAAATGACGGTACTTTTTTTAAAGTTATTAAAATATTATAACGTTTCTAGATAGAATAATAACCATAGTACTGGAATCCGAGTGTGGATTTCAGAAAAGTAACTCAGAAATGCGCGAAATTTTGATTTTCCTTTCAAAAAATGACCATTTTGCTATGATTTAAGGGTCAAATTGGGATTATTACAAGCTTGTTGTACAACAGATATGCAAAGTATTTCTCATCCATTGAGATATACCTACAACGACACTACAACTATAAAAGACCCTTTCCTTGTGTCAGAAAATATCTTACATGCTTAAGAAATCAGCTAAAAAGAAAAACAACTAACATCGGATCGAAAATACACCAATTTGTTATTGGCTAAAGTAAAACTAAACAAGCCAATAAAAAGATAGAACATTTGATCCTCCCCAAGCACTCATAAGTAGCTAATATGCTACAGCGTCAAATCATTCTTCGAGACCTTCCACATGGGAGCAACTGATGAAGTTCACCAAAGAACCGAAACTCGAGTCTTGCTTAAAGGGGCATTGTCACGCAGATTTTGCTGTGTGTTGGTCAAAATACACTAAATATATGACAGAGTACCTTTGCTCAAACATAAAATTGCTTTTAGAACACCAAGAAGATAAGATCAAGTGATTTCTTCAAGAAAGAACAGACCATAATAAGTTTTTCTGCGATTTTTCCACAACTCTTGTGACGGCCAATTTTTCAAGTTGCAGTCCATTTCCATCCTGGCTATCCGCAGCCAAAGATAACGAATACTAGTTTCTCTGCACTGCTAGAGTATTTGTTAACAGAACTGGACCATTATTTTAAGGTTTCCATTGAAACAAATAGGTTTTTTGGCTTTTCAAAGTGATACTAAAAATAGGTGACAGTGTCCCTTTAAAGAGTGTACAAAAGTTACCACTTGCATCTGTAAGTATTACAAAACAGCTAACATGCTGGAGATTCAAATATATCAAGCCGGAAAACAATGACATCATATGCCTGACAATGGAGATACTGCCTCGTTCCGAGAAACACGTCAACTTAAATGCAGAATAAGCTCTGAGGAGCTAAAAACAATTGAAAGATGCCACTATTCGAATATAGACCATGACTACGGCATAAGACTTGGATCTTAGACTCTTTAAGCCATGATGAAGAAACGCTATCTCGCAAGTTATGCTAACCACAGACTTGCTCACATAAAATCAAGGACTGAAAAATGAACTGATCCTAAGTAGCGAATAATTCCTACTTAAGCAGCTACTACTGATCTTGCAACTCTTTCAAAGAGAGCCAAAGAAACTCCATTGTTATGCCAAGAGCTACAATAGGCGACAAAAATAGTTGACACATTCTATAACAAAAACGGTTTTCGTGACATATTTATCACTATCTTTCCATTCACTACACTCTGCCGCATTAACCCCCGTCCCCCCATCCAATGTTGTAGGATTGTAGCGACAGACCTGACGAAACGATACACAACATTGTCTGGGGGGCTGGGGGTGGGGAATTAGGAGGGTGGGGCTGAAATGCCTCTCGTGCCGAACAAAATGGGGTTCAAAATGACAATGTGTCAACAATATTGTCGCCTATTGTAGCAAACAAACGACGGCATAACTAAATATTCTAAGTGACGTAAATTCCTCCTGTCAGTATCACAGCTAGAGATTTTTACTTAAGATCAAAGAAACGAAAACATTTAGAACAACAGGCCTGTTATATCTTTATTTTGATCTAAAAGGAAAAATCTCTCAGGCACGTACTTGGAGTAGACTTATTTTAAAGCTGGGCTAAAATGCTTTTAGCGACGAGCAGGATTTGTGCTACGCCTGTCAGCTTTTATGACAACCAACCGAACGCTATTACGTAAAACAGTATTCTATATTCTTTAAAATGCCCTGTTATATTGTTACGCTATTGGCCATTTTGAGGTTGCGCATGAGACTGGGTCAGTTTTGTTTCGAATTGCATTATGGGGCTGTTTCGGGACGCAATTCAAACATGGCGTCTGCTCAGGATGTAAACTGAAGCTGTGATCTAGTCAAAAATGGGATGATAGTCCAGG
This sequence comes from Cladopsammia gracilis, assembly GCA_022457155.1. Taxonomy (NCBI): domain Eukaryota; kingdom Metazoa; phylum Cnidaria; class Anthozoa; order Scleractinia; family Dendrophylliidae; genus Cladopsammia; species Cladopsammia gracilis. Next base: position 44,162 of record JAJGOT010000318.1, read on the forward strand.
AAAATATTGAGGGAAGTTCATTTTTAATCATCCTCACTTCTCTTGGAAAATGTGCTCCACAAATCCTTGAGCTCGGTGCATCGTTCTTCAAGGTTGCATTTCATATCAGTCGTACGTACACCTTTTTACTTTCAGATCTCTTGGTAAGGTGTGAAAGTTCATATTTGGAGAATTTCTCCAGTTGTTGCTGCATCCAGGTACGCAACAACTAAACTCTCCCATTTTTGACATGATCACAGCTTCTTGAGCAGACGCCATGTTTGAGAATATCCATGCCCTGTTACGCTATAGTATTATGTACACTAGCCTGTTCCAGGCATTCAGATAGTTGGGAAAGCGCGAATAGTTGGGGAAGGTGCGAAGAAAAGTGAGCGAAAAAATTGCGGGGAGGCTGGGGAGAGGAGGTGAAAGAACGCCTGTAAACATTCTTAACAAAAGGTTCCGGTATACCAGGATCCGGTATACCCTCTGATTGGTCAATTATGACACTTTGTCAACACTCGAGTGCTGATGAGAAATGTTATATGGCGGAGGAAAGACAGCTTTCATCGAGGCATAAACAAAACAGTCGCTAGACTGTGAAACTCATTACAATGCAGTGAGAAGAACCGACTGCACAAATAACAATGGAGAAAAACAGATTAGAGCTCCGGAAAAACTGTCAATTCTCAACTACAAAGCGGAGCAGTGACTGAAATGCGCTTGATTTATACTCTCTATGAAACATTGCATAGCTTTATAAAAAGCTGCAATTATCTCTGAAAATTCGGACCAACATATTTGCAACTAATTGCAAGAAACCATTGACGGTCGATAATTTCAAACTAATAGATCCGACTACCTAAGAGATTCAGAGAGAGAGTGAAAAACCTTACATTGTTGGTTAACTTCTACTAGAAAATGGCTACATGAGCACAGCAAGAGGTCAAACAAAACTAAAGAAAGTGGCCGATTCAACAGAGCTCCAGAGCTCCAGACTGAAGAAAGCCGCCGAGTTGAAGAAACCAGAGTTGAAGAAAACCGCCGAGAATACGGCATAATTTCAAAATGACCTCCAAATCGAAGCTTGCTCTAAGCCTACATGCAATGTTAAAGTTACGTACTCAGTATTCTTTATTCTTTAAAATGCCATGTTACGTTAGTAGTTGAGGGGGACTAGGAGGGAAGTGGTCAAATTTTCCTAACCACGCCCAATAGAGGATTTTGACTAGAATTTTTTTTATATTGGGGATTTTGACTAGAATTTTTTTTTCCAATTTTGCTTCCAATTTTTTTTCAATTTTTTTTTTTTCAATTTCTGATTTGTATAGGTGATTTTGAGTATCACATTAAAAAATTTTTGATTTTTTTCAATTTTTTTGGTGAAATGGTCAAGTTTCCCTATATAAACTCCTCCTGGAGAATGAATTGGGGAGGTAGTCAAAAGTCCCCTATCCCCCCAGCACGGAAAGAAAAGAAGCCCACACAAGGATTCAAAGTTCACAACAAGTTTTAATGAAAACCGCTTCATAATGAGAAGAATTACAATGGTTAACGATTTCTTCTTCTTTTCTTGAGTAACTTTCCGATTGGGGTTTGGGCAAAACTTTTAAGTATTATTTTTGACAAGAGTTTGAAGATGTTCTTGCAAATCAGCGTAACGAGCAATGTGTTGTGAAACGCAGTCAACTCCTTGCCATTCTTAGGAAAGCATTTTCATGGATCTGGATGTCTGGATGTAATGATGATCAAAGCGCTTTTGCGTTTTCTGAACTTTTATCATCGAGCGCTGAATTATTCTTTTTGCAGAAAATAATACAAGCAAACACTTGGTAATTAGACCACATAAAAACCTTCCGGGCAAACAATTCAAAGGCATAAATTTTCCGCGAAGACGTGTCGTAAATCAGGTTCTCTTTCCACCCATGTCCAATATACATGAACGGGTACGATTCGTCAAAGTAAGCTTACCATAACACTCTCTCTTTCTCTTTCGATTCCATCGCATGTTAGAGTTAAAATCAGCTTGACTCGCCTCTCAGGACATTCCGTGAATGAAAACAGGAAAAAAGTAGTTTGACTTCAATGCTCGCAGAAAACTCGTTTGAAAGAAGAAATGTGAAAGTATTTTAAAGCAAATTTTCGTTGCATGATGAATCGAGCAAAGACAAACAAACAAATCACGAACCTGCGGAAGGATTTTGCAGGGAAAAAAAATCCCTTTCCTTTGCCGAAAAGGTTGTCCTTTTCCCAAAGCCATCTCTCATAAACCTTCCACGAAGAGAGTTGTCTGATTTTTTAGCGATGAACCATCTTTGTTTCACGCTGTGAAAAAATCTTGTCCTTCTCAGAACAGTGTTTTCCTAGGAAAATACGCCATCACTCGGTTCCAGACCACGCCGATAAAAGAGTGAATTAAATTTTCTCGTCCCAAGTTTTTGCAATAATCTTGCATCTCCTTTCTTCTTCCGAGCAACTCGTCTGGCTTTGCGTTGTAAGTGAACGAGAGAAGCATGAAAATACTAGTGAGAGAGGAGATGGTCCGTACAAACATTTGAAAAACTTGGTAGAATTACCTCTTGGCTCGACCTATACTGGCTATAGCGTGCACTACGAGCAACAAAAACTTGTAAAGCTAGAAGGGTGGTTTAGGTGTTAGGGGTATTAGAGTGGTTTAGGTATTAGGGGAATTAGGGTGTATTAGGGTGGTTTAAGTATTAGGGTATATTAGGGTGGTTTAAGTAGGGGTATTAGGGGTTATTTCATCTTGTTTTGATTCTCGAGATAAAATTGTTATCAATGTAATTTAATTATTCCAACGTGAATAATTTATTATGCTGTTATTATTATCATTTTTGTTTTCTTTCCTTTTGTTAGTTAGTTGTAAGCTTTTGCAATATTGTAAAATCTACAGTCATGCAAATAAAGCTAAATGTTGTCGTTGTTGTTGTTTAGGGTGGTTCAGGTATTAGGAGTATTAGGGGGTATTGGGGTGGTTTAGGTATTAGGGGTATTAGTGTGGTTTGGGTATTAGGGTGTTAGGGCTATTAGGGGAATTAGGGTGGTTTAGGTATTAGAGGCATTAGGGGTATTAGCATTAGGTATTACAAGGTATTAGGGTGGTTTAGGTTTTAGGAGATTAGGGTATTAGGGTGGTTTTGGTATTAGAGGTATTAGGAGTATTAAGGTGGTATTAGGGTGGTTTAGGTATTAGGGATATTGGGGGTATTAGTATTAGTGGGTTTTTGGTATTAGCGGTTATAGGGGTATTAGGTTTTTTTAGCAGGTATTAGGGTGGTTTTGATATTAGAGATATTAGGGGGTATTAGGGTGGTTTAGGTATTAGGGGCATCAGGGGTATTACTATTAGGTATTAGGGCATATTAGGGTGGTTTAGGTATTATGGGGTATTAGGGTGGTTTAGGTTTTAGGAGATTAGGGGAATTAGTGTGGTTTTAGGGTATTAGGGGGGTATTAGGGTATTAAGAGGTAATATATAGATAGGCCAAGCCTAACAGCGTAGCACTTTGAACAAGCTTAACTAAGGTGAAACTTAACTAAGGTGAAAGGTCGGAAGCACAAGAATTAAGATTGATGACCGGGCTATTTTTTCAATTTCAGCAATTCTCAAAAACAGTATTACCTGACCGTCTGCACTGTACATTTAGACGTAGACTGTACAAAAGTTAACAAAAACAACTTTTCTCTGTCTAGAATAACTAGTACGACTACTTTCTGATTGAAATACAGTTTTTGTTTGTCAAAAATTGCCCGACAAACTGATTTGGAAATCAAACTTGCAAAAATACACAAACATATTTGCATAAGACGACGCTAGTGAAGACAGAAAATCTAAGTCTTGTTTTGTTTACATAAAATCGCTTTTCAATCTATGTAATGAATGAACAAGCACATAAAAATGGACAACACAATCTTCTTTGGAAAAATTTTATTCAAATCTTCATTAGTTTATGTTTAAAAGTAAAACACGTACCATTTATAGTGCATCAAGGCAGAGCTGTCCTCGATGAAATTCAAGATAACACGACTTAATTTAAGCACGTTTCATAAACATGTCTCCAAAACTTAAGAGAACACGATGGAAAAGTCAATCAAAAATTGATATCAACATAAATTCCCATCGAAAAATGTGATTTATTTTACCTTTAAGTCACTGGACTGCTTGGAAATTCGTTAAAACTCTGCTTCTTCGGTTCTGAAATCCATACTGAATAAAAACAAGGCATCTCCCTGCATTGCTCCTGCATTGATAAAAGCGTATAAAGTTCCTCAAAGCAAGATTTTTGCCCTGAAAGCTCTTCTTTTTCCACAAAAGCAGCTTTTGAGTATCCCTTAATTAGTATCCCTGTCTTGAGTAGCAAACCGCGAAAAAATGCAGGGAAATAACGACTTTACTGTTCCGCTAGACAATGTGAAAGATCCAACTTTTAAAATGTGCGTGTGACGTCATACACGCATGTTTTGCGACGTCATACGCGCCCGCGAGTTTGCCTTGAGCGACCGACCTGACTGCTGACACATGTCACGGAGGCGCGCCCGCCAAACATTCCGCTAGCCATGACCATGAAAAATGACGGGCATAGGTTCTATGAGTATGGGGCTGCGCAGCCGGGCCTTCGGCCCAGCGAGTGCTCCGCTGTTAGGGTGGTTTAGGTATTAGTATTAGGTATTAGGGGGTATTAGAGGGGTTTTGGTATTAGAGGGTTAGAGGGGTATTAGGAGGTTTTAGGACCTTCGGGGTATTAGGGTGATTTAGATATTAGGGGTATTAGGGTGGATAGGTATTAGGGGTTTTAGGGGGTATCAGGATGGTTTTGGTATTAGGGGGTATTAATGTGGTTTAGGTATTAGGGTATTAGTGTGGTTTAGGTACATGTATTAGGGGGTATTAGGAGGTTTTAGGATATTAGAGTTATTAGGGTGGGCTATTAGAGTATTAGAGGTATTAGAAAGTGCATCGAAGTCATCGCACATGGCGATTACGCAACCAAGCGCGGATTTAAACAGATATCTGGTTGACAAATTTCATCCACCAACGGCCATATCTAAACCAGCACTCTTTGAAGCAATAGATTTGTCCCTTTACCAGCCTTCGGCAAGATGTGCAGCGTTTTGCACCTCGGAAAGTCGGCTGTTACGCTGGATACATGTTTTTACGTATCGTTATTATGAACACCTAAACGGCGAAGCAATGGGATACAAAACCACGTGGAAAGAGTACGAAGCATACAGCTCTCCTTCTAAATGCGAGAAAATTGTTCTCCATTTGTATGACACTTCTAATAATTCTGAAGAACAGCTGGTTACCGTCACAGTTTTTGTATCCACTGGCTGCATTCTCATCCAAGGCAAGAAATATCAAGAATGGAGCACGGCTGAATTTCCGGTCCTTTTGGAAATTGTTAATAATATCCAATCAGTTCATTCATCTGAGGACAAAGCACTCTTCACATCATCATTATCCAATTTTTTTAACCATTCAATTATCTTTGTTACGGAAAACGAGATTCCCGTCTTAAGCAACACAACAAAACGTACAGATAATTCTGATTGCTCTGAGAACTCGGCAGAAACACAGCTGGAAACACCCAGTATGATGAACGTGACACCGATCTTTGAACCTCTATCAGTTTCACCGAATCGGTTAAATACTATTTCAGCCCTGAGAGATACTGTTGGGTCTTTAGAAGCTGAATTCACTCGGTTCAATATCATAACCTCGGGTGACATTCAACAAATGAAGGACAAAATAGTTAAACAAGACAATTTCCTGAAAGTACAAAGGAAGACAATAGATGACATCGCTGTCGACCTCTCATCACAGGTTAAATGCTTAAGTGATGACCTAAAACAACAATCGGTACTAATTAAGAAACTCCAAGAGGAGAATCAATCGCTTCACAAGAAAAACGCCAAACTGTCAGAAACAAATGTGGATTTACTTGGAAAACAAAGTCAACTAGAGAAAGAAGTGGCCTTTCTCAAAGAACAAGTAGAGGCTCTGTGGCGGAAACCATTAGTTGAATTAACGGATGCTCCCAAACCACAAATCAAACCTGATCAGGAATGCCGCCAAAACATCACGGAAGAATTTATCGAATCACAGGAATCGAAATTTACAGACGAAGATCTACTCCTGGTAAACTTGCCCACCCAAAACCGTTTTGCCATTCTCCAGGATTCGGATACACAGAAGCAAAAGGTGGAAATAGATTCTTTACCAAATGCAAAAGACAACCCATCTTCGATTAAAACAAATGGAAACAGTACCGACAAATTACCTCCGCCTATTACCAATGCAAATCATGCTGTGTTTTTGTGCGACTCTAATGGAAAATTCTTGAATACAAAGAAAATGTTCCCACCTAATCAAGAGGTAAAATATTTCTGGTGTCCAAAGATTGAGAATTACAAAATGACATTTATGATCCCCCTCAACTACTTGTCATTCATACTGGAACAAATGACCTGTCCTTGACTACATCCACAGATGAATTTATATCTGATCTTTCTATACTGATTACTGAAGCTGCTACGAAATTTCCAACTAGCAAAATAATTTACTCTACACTTCTTCCACGCGCAGATGTACCGAACACAACAATACTCAGAATAAACGAACAGTTAATTGCTGAATGCTCAAGATTACCAAATGTACATCTAATCAACCATGCTAATCTTTTCGCTGAGGGACTTGACGTATTACATGACGCTAAACATATAAAAAGACGACACATTGGTTTATTTGCTGCAAACCTGATAGACGCTATTCGTGGCAGAGCTAGACAGACCCGATACTCTTATCTAAGTTATAGTGATGCATTACAAAATAAACCAGCTGGAGGCCATCAACTCCCTTACAGTCAGCCACAGCAACAACTCCAACAAACAGCATTATCTGGGTTTCAACAGTACCAAGCACATCGTCCAGATAATCCTCAGCTGCAACAATTCCAGCAACCACCATTGTTAGAGTACCAACATCAGCAATCACCAACATCAAGGAGGGCAGATCAGTCATTCATATCCCGAGAAAATGATCCAACACACAACAAATCTGACACTAGTAAAGACTTGGGTGTAGAAATCCCCAAAGAACTAATATCCTTTTTAAAATTTATTAAATCATTTATTTAGTTTTAAGTTTTAAATTTTATACCAGGATGCGATTAACAAGCCAATTATTTCTACATACATGGATTTGACAAGTTGCTTGACTAATTTAGGCAAATTGTCCTTTTTTGCATGGAATATTAACCCTATTCAGACTGGGCTTTTTTAGGCAATCTGTGACTGGGGGGAGGGGCTCCTCGAACCCCCCCTCTATATCTCAGGAACCAGTAAGGCTAGGACCATGAAATTTTCACACAATGTTCACCTCCATACAAGGAAACCTCACACCCAGTTTTGACCTGCCACACCCAATTATGACGTCACAATGACGTCATTTTTGTTTTTCCGACGTTTCTTTGATATTTTTCCATCCAGGTACTTAAAATGTCAAATATAACTGTAAAATCATCTCTTTAATATTAAAACATAATAAGTACAAACAAGGACATACTTGTAAAGCGAGAAAAAGCAATAAAAACCAATAAAACTATAAATTTTGAAATTATTGTCCGCCATCTTGGATCTGCCATCTTGGATCCGCCATCTTGGATTTTCTGTTTTTTTTGGTTTAAATTAAAATTTAAAAAATATCTAAAAGAGACAAGGATCAGAATGACTAGGATCAGAATGACAAGGATCAGAAGACAAGAAGACAAGGATCAGAATCAGAAAAAACAGTAACTTATCACCCGACTGTCTGCACAGTACATTTAGACTGTAGAAAAGTTCACAAAAACAACTTTTCTCTGTCTAGAATAACAGGTACGACTACTTTCCGAAAAAAATACAGTTTTTGTTTGTAAAAAATTGCCCGAGAAACTGATTTGGGAATCAAAATTGCAAAAATACACAAACATATTTGCATAGGGCGACGCGAATGAAGACAGAAAATCTAAGTCTTGTTTTGTTTACATCAAATCGCTTTTCAATCTATGTAATGAATGAACAAGCACAAAAAATGGACAACACAATCTTCTTTGGAAAAATTTTATTCAAATCTTCATTAGTTTATGTTTAAAAGTAAAACACGTACCATTTATAGTGCATCAAGGCAGAGCTGTCCTCGATGAAATTCAAGATAACAACACGACTTAATTTGAGCATGTTTCATAAGCAGGTCTCCAAAGCTTAAGAGAACACAAAGAAAAAGTCAATCAAAAATTGATATCAACATAACTTCCCATCGAAAAATGTGATTTATTTTACCTTTAAGACACTGAACTGCTTGGAAATTCGTTAAAACTCCGCTTCTTCGGTTCTGAAATCCGTAGTAAAAACAAGGCATCTCCCCGCATTGCTCCTGCATTGATAAAAACGTATGAGGGTTCCTCGAAGCAAGATTTTATTCCTGAAAGCTCTTCTTTTTCCACTAAAGCGGCTTCTGAGTATCTCTTAATTAGTATCGCTGTCTTGAGTAGCAAACCGCGAAAAAATGCAGGGAAATAACGACTTTACTGCTCCGCTAAACACTGCGAAAGATCCAACTTTTTAAAGTGTTTACTGAGCTGACGGCTGTGTAGCCATCATATAACCTAATTATTCAAACTTGAATCCTTTTTAAATGCACGCCAAAATTGCACGATGTAGAACAGTAAATTAATGATATTAAGCTTTTAAACTAAAGTGAAAAAGTCGGAAGCACAAGAATTAAACTCAAAAGAGTTTAGTTGTAAACAAATGCTTCGACGAGCTACTAGCTTCAATTTAAAATGAAATCAGGTTTAAAAATAAGCACTAGTGTACATCGTATGCTAGCGATTTTGACACATTAATAAAGTTCTTATCTTATCTTTATTCCTCCAAAAACGCTTGATTTGCAGAGTTACGCAGCCTCAAATGCGGTCGTTACCACTGTTTGAAAAATGTGAAACCTGTATTGAGTAGCAAACTGCGAAAAAATGCAGGGAAATACTTTTAAACGGTTTTCTCCGCGAAGCACAGCTCCAACTAACGTGTTTACCGAACTGACGTCACATTGGCCATGTAGCCTCGCAAAAAACAGCCTCACTTTGGTTTCAAAATTGCCCAACGCGGGCGGGCGCAGGTGGGCGGCAGCACACGCACGCGCCCGTGAAACATTCCGCTAGCTATGACCATGAAAAATGATGGGCATAGTTTCTATGAGTATGGGGCTGGGCAGCCGGGCCTTTGGCCCGGCGAGTGCTCCGCTAATACTAATACCCCTAATAGCCCTTATACCTTAACCACCCTAATACAGCTAATACCTAAACCACCCAGAAAACCCCTAATACCCTAATACCAAAACCACCCTAATACCCTCTATAACCCTCTAATACCCCTAATACTCTAATAGCCCACCCTAATATCTCTAATATCCTAAAACCTCCTAATACCCCCTAACACCAAAAAACCTCTAATACCTCCTAATACCTAAACCACCCTAATACCCTAATACCTAAATCACATTAATACCCCCTGATACCAAAACCACTAATACCTAAACCACCCTAATACCCCAAATGCCCTAAAACCTCCTAATACCCCCTAATACCAAAATCCCTCTAATATCTCCTAATACCTAATACTAATACTCCTAATACCCCTATTACCTAAACCACCCTAATACCCCTAATACCCTAAAACCTCCTAATAACCCTAATAACTAATACTAATACCTCCTAATACCTAAACTGCCCAAATACTTCCTAATACCAAAACCACCCTAATACCCCTAATACCCTTAATACCTAAATCACCCTAATACCCCTAATGTCCTAAAACCTCCTAATACCCTCTAACCCTCTAATACCAAACCCCCCTAATACCCCATAATACCTAATACTAATACCTAAACCACCCTAATACCTCTTAATACCCTAATACCCCCCAAATACCAAAACCACCCTAATACCCCTAATACCCTAAAACCTCCTAATACCCCCTAATACCCTAACACCAAAACCACCCTAATACCTGCTAAAAACCCCTAATACCCCTAATACCTCAATCACCCTAATACCCCTATTAACCCCTAATACCAAAACCCCCCTAATCACCCTCATCCCCCTGATACCAAAATCACCCTAATCCCCTCTAAAACCCCTAATACCTAAACCACCCTAATATCCCTAATGCCCTAAAACTTCCTAATACCCCCTAATACCCCTAATATGAAAATCCCTCCTATACCTCCTAATACCTACCGGTAATACTAATACCCATACCCCTAATACCTAAACCACCCTTATACCCCTAAAACCTCCTAATACCTCTTGTAACTAATACTAATACCCCCTGGTAATTCTACCAAGTTTTTCAAATGTTTGTACGGGACCATCTCCTCTCGCTAGTATTTTCATTCTTCTCTCATTCACTTACAACACAAAGCCAGACGAGTTGCTCGGAAGAAGAAAGAAGAAAGGAGATGCAAGATTATTGCAAAAACTTGGGACGAGAAAATTTAATTCAAACTCTTTTATCGGCGTGGTCTGTAATCGAGTGATGGCGTATTTTTCTAGGAAAACACTGTTCTGAGAAGGACAAGATTTTTTCACGGCATGAAACAGATGGTTCATCACTAAAAAATAAGACAACTCTCTTCGTGGAAGGTTTAAGAGAGATGACTTTGGGAAAAGGACAACCTTTTCGGCGAAGGAAAGGGATTTCTTTTCACTGCAAAATCCTTCCGCAGGTTCGTGGTTGTTTGTTTGTCTTTGCTCGATTTGTCATGCGACGAAAATTTGCTTTAAAATACTTTCACGTTTCTTCTTTCATACGAGTTTTCTGCGAGCATTGAAGTCAAACTACTTTTTTCCTTTTTTCATTCACTGAATGTCCTGAGAGGTGAGTCAAGCTGATTTTCGCTCTAACATGCGATGGAATCGAAAGAGAAAGAGAACCTGATTTACGACATGTCTTCGCGGAAAATTTCTGCCTTTGAATTGTTTGCCCTGAAGGTTTTTATGCAGTCTAATTACCAAGTGTTTGCTTGTATTATTTTCTGCAAAAAGAATTATTCAGCGCTCGACGATAAAAATTCAGAAAACGCAAAAGCGCTTTGATCGTTTGGGACCCGCATTTAGTTAAACATATTCAACAGATTGAAGGAGTTCAAAGGAGAGCCGCACGCTTTGTCAAAAATTGTTATGTGCACAAACCGGGAACAGTTACCAACTTGCTGAAAGAGCTGAATTGGAAACCGCTGAACGAGCGTAGAAAGATTTTGCGATTAACTTTATTTTACAAAGCAATTCATGACAACGGCGGCCTGGCCCTTCCACATTCTCATAAAACGTAGAAGACATTTAAGGAACTCTAGTCAGAACAAGCTTATCGAACTATCACCAAATAGTGAGACCTATACGAACAGTTATTTTGTAGAACTGTCAAGGACTGGAACGCACTACCAAATGAAATTGTAAACATTGAGTCTGCTGACCAGTTCAAAAAAGCATTATTTGACTATTTTAGTCAGTGATTTAGTCTTACCTACTCATTTTATTATTATTATTATTCCTTTTAATTTTTAAATTATGCCTTGTGTGATGGTCGCCCCTTGCAGGACTATGAAATTTTGAATAAAGGTTGAATCACCATTCCAGATCCATGAAAATGCTTTCCAGAGAATAGGGACCTTAAGCATCGACAACGAAACGGACGACGACGACGTTTCGCAAGCGAGGCAGACTGGGCCAAGGGTTTCGTTTTCGGCAGGGAAAACGAAGTTTAAGCAGTGCAGCTTCCCAGATAGACGACGACGTCTTCTTTGCGAAGAACTTTGTCTTGTTACAGTCTTGTTATGGCATTCAAAGACCTCCGTACTTGTATCTTATAAGCTATGACGATGGCTTAATCGACGATGGTGAATTTATTGTTCTTTACGACCAGTATTATTCGATTTTGGAGGCAGTTCTCTAGTTCGTCGCGCAGCTTTTGTTTTTGTTTTGAAGTTAAAAGTGAATAACGATCTCCAGCAGCTTTTGACTTGCAGTTACGCTAAATTTTGGCTGCTGCAATGTTCTTCCATATTTGTCCTTTCTAAGGGCTCCTCATAGCCACATCATGTTCCAGCTGAGTCCACTGGAAAGTTGTCTTTACTGGCGGCTAAAAACAACATGGGAAATTATTAAATTTTAGCACGAAAAAATGAACATTTATCCTATAGTACAACCTAGAGTGAACGAGTAAACATAACCCGTCAGGGAACGAACTGCATCTAATCTAACAGGTTTGGAAGATAGCAGAGGAAAGCTTACTTGTCTTTCCGACTGGTTGTTCCGCCATCACTCAGGTTTGCAGACAAACCAAACCTGAAAAGTAAATTCAAGTTAGCAGGCGAAGAAATCGACAAGTTGCTTAACATTTGTATTCTGGTAATCCACAAAGAATATGTTTCTACTTGTACTGAATGACAAGTAGGAAAAAGAGTGATTTACACGCAAAAATTATAGTTTTATAATTACGTTTTAGCGACGACGGCAAACCTCCCATAATTTCGTCGTCGACGAAGGCTGGACGACGTTTTGACTATCTAACGCATGCCCAGAAGGTTCACGCGGGAAAATGTCACTTCCGGTCGGCGTCGTCGTTCTATTTCGTCGTCGATGCTTAAGGTCCCTAATGGCAAGGAGTTGACAGCGTTTCACGACATGTTGCTCGTTACGCTGATTTGCAAGAACATCTTGAAGTAATAGATCAACAACAAGTGCGAGGGTTTGATCGGGCCATCCAAACACCGAGAAGCAATGAAAGCACGAGGCCGCTTCGGCCGAGTGCTTTTATTGTTTCAAGGTGTTTGGATGCCCCGATCAAACCCGAAGCACGAGTTTTTGGTTCGGCTTCTCAAATGAAACAATACAGAATTATTCAGTGTTACTTTTTTTGGCTTTGTCCTTTTCAAATGCCGTCACATGCATAATTTTATTGAGCTTGTTGTGTTTCGCCATTTGGTATGAGACTATGTGCGAAGCAGAAGCGTCTCGGTTTTGGGAGGCTAAAACGGTTGTCGAGGAACAAAATCTAGTCGATAAAACAAATAGGCAACATCTATTTTCTACGAATGGCAAACTTCTCGGACGGTTCAAATTCCCATTCTCTGAGATTCGAGAGGAATGTTTAAGGACTATGATTTACACAAGATTGTCACTTTCTGCTCGTATTGAGAAACGGACGCACTGAGTTCGAATTATTGGCTTAGCAAATTTGTCATGGACGTGGCCAAAAAGTCGCGAGAGAGATATCCACCGAAGACTGTTTGTGGCATAATATGCGGTATCCGACACTTTCTAGAAGAGAAAAAGGTGCTGAAGCATTAAATCCTCTTGATAATGGCGACCGAAGGTGAGAAAAATGGTCCATTTTGTTTTTAAATTAAAATGTCGATGTCATGTTGAAGTTCCAGTTATAATACTCTGATTATTGTTTTGAAGGTTTACTCTGTTTCACCGAGCATTGGACGCGGAATCGAAAGATGGCACACAAGAGGGCTTTTGAAGACCAAGAAAGGAATGTAAAGTGGAATAACATGAATTGTTGCAAAACTCATTTATATGCAAGTTTTTGATTTGAGATCAAACACGGTTTTAAACTGAAATCAAAACCCTTAAGATCTTGATCTGGTGTTTCATTGGGTATCAAGACTCATCCACCTGACCCAAATGAACGTCATTTATTAGCTGGTCACTTTATGAATTATTAATGAGTTTGAGAAACTCTTTTCTCAAAGTCATTAATAATTCATGAAGAAATTACAAAGGAAATTAATGTTTAATGAGTGTTTGGAAATCAGATGAAACACTCCTCATGTTTTGCATCCTTAATTTCTCCTTCTAAAATCATTTTGTTTGAGAAGTAATATCAAACATTCGACACAATATTTCATCACAAGATCAAACACCTCGAAGTTCGTCAAAAATACTCCGCTGCGCTTCGTATTTTCAACTCTCCTCTCAGTGTTTGATCTTGTGATGAAACAGTGTCTCATGTTTGATATATTACGTCAAAAATAATACTTAAAAGTTTTGCCCGAACCCCAATCGGAAAGTTACTCAAGAAAAGAAGAAGAAAACGTTAACCATTGTAATTCTTCTCATTATGAAGTGGTTTTCATGAAAACTTGTTGTGAACTTTGAATCCTTTGTGGGCTTCTTTTCTTTCCGTGCTGGGGGGATAGGGGACTTTTGACTACTTCCCCAATTCATTCCCCAGGAGGAGTTTATATAGGGAAATTTGACCACTTCCCCAAAAAATTTGAAAAAAAATTTGAAAAAATGTGATACTCCAAATCACCTATACAAATCAAAAATTGAAAAACAATTGAAAAAAATTATTCCAAAAAAAAATATTGGAAAAAAAAATTCTAGTCAAAATCCCCTATGTAAAAAAATTCTAGTCAAAATCCTCTATTGAGCGTGGTTAGGGAAATTTGACCACTTCCCTCCTAGTCCCCCTCAACTACTACGTTATTACACTATTACGTTCACAGTATTCTATATTTTTTAAAATGCCCTGTTACATTATTACTTTATTACGTACACAGTATTCTTAATGAATACAGGAGAATAGCATCGGCATTGGATTATAGAAGTGTAGAATCGAAACATGGCGGAGAAATGGGCGAAATTGCATGTGGAAACGTCAGCTGTGGACAAGCAAAGCACACTCGTGACACGTGAATGGAACCTCCCGAGGTATTTGAGCGATTACACCGAAGTTCAACTTCGGTTATGAAGAAACCGTGTTGCTGCATTCAGCACCAGAAAAAAGGAGCATGTCTGAAATACAAAACAATGTGTTAAAGGTTCTAATGTTGCGAAAGTTATTGACTTTGACAACTTTACGATCATTGACAAAGGAAACAATCATACCAGAAAGACACTGGAATCATGGCACACAGCCAAAACTGTTGAGGCTGGCAACAATTCATGCCCGCTCCCGAGACAATAAAACATTCTTTTAACCCATTGACACCTGAGGATTTTTACGTTTTTGAGTGATTTTCTGCATACATACGCCCCATAGGATTTTGTGACTTCATATTTGGAGTTACCATTGAAAGTGCTGCTGTTCTAAAACACTGAAGGCTGGAGCTTACTGGAAACGTCATTGTGACGTTGGCATTTTGCTTCAGACGTTCTCAGTAAAGAGGGTGGTAAAGGGTTTTTTCGTGATCCCTGAAAGGCCTTTTTACCCCCGTGAATTGTGAAATGGCAATTTTTTTTTTCTTGTGAAACGTGATTTGGTTACATACCCGTAAACCGTGAATCGACTTTTTTTCATGAGCACTGCAAAATGACTGTTGTTTTTTCCCGTGAAATGCTACTGTAAACTGTGATTATTTATTCCTCCCAAAAAATTATCCAGTAAGTAAATTGCGTGACGAATGCATGACCGTGACTGATCGTCATTCTGGACCCTGGTCACTCTGCAAGGTTAGGTAATTTTACACAACAAGAAAACAAAGAACTCAGCTTTCTTTTTACATCAGGAAGAACGAGGAGTGGACGGTCGGTAAAGACAACAAACAAAGCTGTACTTTGGATGTAATTTAATTAGCAAAAAGTAAGCAATGTTTGTTTTTTCGTGAAATGGCTATTTTATTCTCCGTGAAACGTGATCCAGACCCCTCATTTACCACCCTCAACAGAGGCTTCAATATCATGTTTCTCCGATTTTTGGTAAGTTCACAGCCATTTTTCATCTTTAGTAGCTGCCTGATGGGCATCATTAAGCTTGAAGGTAGTTCAGAGTCCACTTTCTCAATGAACCGAGTTAGGTGTTGTACTTCGTTAAAGAATTTGGCTCGAAGCTCGTTGAACTGGAAAAATGGCCACCATGAAACGAAGTAGCTTTGGGACTCGACTCTGGATGAATTTCTTGACCTACCCTGGCATATTTTGGAAGTTGCGACCACTAAAGAACACAACAAGCGCGAAATTTCGGCGGTGGGTCGGAGTGGCTGTGGACTTACTATAAGTATGAAATGTGTGCGGAAAGAAATGAACGCTGTCGAAAAAATCTCGTTATTTCCCAGCATGCAGTGCGGTGGTGATGTTGAAAATCGAGGCAAGGTGAGTATGCACTAGAATAAGAAGCTGTAGCTCGGCCCGAGCAACGAATAAGAGCAAAACAATTCACTGCTAAGCTAGGACTAGGACTGAGTTTTGCTGTAAATGTTGACTTTTGGGTTTGCCACGATGATTTGAATAAAAAAAACTAAAGGCAAAAACGTGATTTTTGTTGTTTTTCTATGACGTTAAAAACGGTAATTTTTGTTATTGTCCAAATTCAAACGCTGATATTCTGCAAAAATCGCTGACTTTTTTGTGTTTATTGGGTATCTCAATTTGAGGGACTTTCTAGTCAATGCTCACAACTGCTTGTTAGGGCAATGTTCGCACGATTGAGAAAGTTACAATTTTTTAAAGCAGTGGAGTCTTGTACGGGCGGTTACGGGCGGTTCAGGTGTCAATGGGTTAAAGAAACATTAATTTTAGCATTTCTTAGCATTTTTCCAAACATTCTTTTTACATGTATAATATTTATTCATGCGAATTACCCACTATATTCAAAAATCTTTACATCTCATTTCATCACACATTTTTATCTGTCGAAGACAGTAGACTGACTGTCGAAAGCTCATAGTTTTTAATATTTTTTTTTTTACCAGAGAATGCCTTTGTTTTAGCATATAACCATTAAA
Source organism: Cladopsammia gracilis (assembly GCA_022457155.1). Classification (NCBI taxonomy): domain Eukaryota; kingdom Metazoa; phylum Cnidaria; class Anthozoa; order Scleractinia; family Dendrophylliidae; genus Cladopsammia; species Cladopsammia gracilis. Next base: position 60,936 of record JAJGOT010000318.1, read on the forward strand.
TATGTATCAGGTCTGTGGATAAATCTGCATCCATTGGATAAGTTCATGAAACAAAGCCAATTTCATTTTTCACTGAATAGCAATTTTTTTACCAGAGAACGCATTTTATAGTTTACTATGATTAATCCTGGTAACGGATCCTTGATATTCTTAAAACAAAGGCATCAAATATAACTCTACACTCAAAAAGTCTAAGCAGATTGTTCTAAACCTCCTCTCTCCATAAAGGCTAAGACAACTCAAAAGTGATATGCTTTGTATATAAAGCATTTTATTTATGAACTAGATGGTCAGTTGTAGACTTGAGCGTGCCAGTGCTTTACAATATTTTATATTTTTGCTGCACTGCATCTGCAAGAGACAACACAAGTGTACATTACCCGCTATATTCAAAAATCTTTACATCTCATTTCATCACACATTTTCATTTGTCGAAGACAGTAGACTGACTGTCGAAAGCTCATAGTTTTTAATAATTTTTTTACCAGAGAATGCCTTTGTTTTAGCATATAACCATTAAATATGTATCAGGTCTGTGGATAAATCTGCATCCATTGGATAAGTACATGAAACAAAGCCAATTTCATTTTTCACTGAATAGCAATTATTTTATCCAGTGTATGGTGATATGAACCTTATGAACAACTGAGGCCTGAAAACTAAATACACCAGATGTGAATTATTATTATATTTTATTTTTTATCAAGGAATGATGTTATTGAAAGTACAAGCACAATAAAATGAAAAAAAAAAGCTTTTTCTTATACATGTGCATGCACTTCCACCATTTTCATGGGTGACCCGAAAAAACTGACGCCCGGTTCGTGGACCCCCTGTACGGACCAAGTCCACGGACTGCTTACAGACCGGTCCACGGACCACCCCTACGGACCCCCTCTACGGACCACCCCCCAAAAGAGGCAACAATTATAAATAAGCCGAAAGTGTTGACTTACCGGTTGTTAGATATATAGTTCACTCGTGTCGGTGACTGTTATGCTTCGTAGATTTAACCAGATTTAACAGACTCTAGGTCAAACTTGGGCACAAATTCATTACACATTGCCATTTCCTTCGCCGTGGCAATGCATGGAGGAAGACCGGAGTGCCTTGACAATACCAATAACTATTTTCTATTTGTCCTTTCTTTCCCTCCGCCATTTTTTTCGGCCCAATCTCTTGCGGGTTTATGAACTCGTCCCAGGTTTCACAAAATACAACACCTCGCCCTCTCGTGTCTTGTGGCAGCTATGGATAACCGCAAGAGAAAATAAGGGTAAGAATTGTTGAATATTAATCACTTAGAGGAGAGGGAAGATGGTGCATGTCTAATAAACAGCATGAGCTGTTGTGTTGTACCATGGAACAATTCCTTCTGTCCTTCTCAAATAGTAGTGCAAGATATTTTGAAAGTGCTTCCCCCACCACACCCACCACCAGCCCCCCACCCCTTGAAACTAAACAAAGAATTTTATCACAGCAATTACATTTACATCTACGGACACTTCAAGTAAAATAGCATGCATATGGGATTCACTTTTCCTCATCACACAATACATGTTTTAAACACAAAAATAATGTTCAAAAGCTGTTTAGGCAACGGGAGATGATTAATTAAAGTCAAAGAAGAAAAGAAAATGAACATGACCAGCTTGTTAATATTTGTAATTCCGCTGACCAATTCGGTACTCTAATTTGTGAAGCCTGGGACGAGTTCATAAACCCGTGAGAGATTGGGCCGAAAAAAATGGTGAAGAAAGCACAAATAGAAAATAGTTATTGGTCATTTTCAAGGCACTCCGGTCTTCCTCCATACATTGCCACGGCGAAGGAAATGGCAGTGTGTAATGAATTTTGCGCCCAAGTTTGACCTCGAGTCTGTTAAATCTGGTTAAATCTACGAAGCAAAACGGTCGCCGGCACGCGTGAACTATCCTAACAACCGGTAAGTCAACACTTTCAGCTTATTTATAATTGTTATGTCTCTTTTGGGGGGTGGTCCGTGGACCGGTCCGTAAGCAGTCCATGTACCCGGTCCATGAACCGGGGGTCAGTTTTTTCAGGTCACCCCCATTTTCATAGTGATTGTAGCCAGGCCTGCTATGTTTGAGCTCATAACATTTACAGTCATTTCCACAGTAGACTATTGTTATCTACTGGCATATTTTATTTGTGTGAACACATTTTCCTGCTTGCAGATTCATAGCAAAACAACCAGAAAAGCATTTTAGCTCAATGAGTAAAACTTATTCTTCCATTTTCAGACAGAAGTAGAACACAAAAACACTTTTCCAACCAGAATGTTCACTGTTTAGGCCAAACACAAATGGATTTGGTATGCTCCTAGTTTCACTACCAGCAGCTTTTGAATGAAATGATGGTAAAATCCACTTTAATAGCAGCAGTTATCCAGGGTTGTGTGTTTTTTGAGGGATGGGTGGGGGGATAGGACAGAAGTAACAAGTAATTCATTTTGGTAGTTACATGTAGCTGGTTCATTGTAGAAACACCCAGATTTACAACTTCCTTCTCATTTACTTCTTTAATTATTTTGTAACAATGCACAGCAAACAGCAACCAACATGTGTTTTTCTTTTGTCTACTATTTCTACCAATAGGAGATGTAATAGAACACGTTTTCACTTAAAATTAATTGAAAGTCTGCAGCAAATTGTTTAAGGTTACAGTGTACCTTCAGATCGAAAATTTATAGAATTTTTTTTTTGGCGTCAAAATAAAGTTTACAGAATGAACTTTCGTTCAAAAAGAAATTATCGAAAAATAGTGAAAATTGACGGAGAAATGACAGTATAACTTTTGTGGGCGGAGTTTGTTTATGAAGCGATATGTTTTTTTAAGCGCTGTTTTCTCAAAGTTAATTTTTCGCTTGTTGGGGACACTTTAAAGAGCTACAACTCAAAGGGTATTTGTTCGATTTTCCTCAAATTTGGACAGAAGCTAGGCTAACATATAATCAACAAAAACGTGTCGGCGAATTCTTATTTCAAAATCCTATTACAGTTAAACGATAAATGATGTAATTTGTGTTCGAGAATGAATAAAGAAAGTAGAAATGAACTTGGTCGATTACCACTAAAAGAACTTATTGATTTAAATGTCTTAAAATTTTGGATTCACTTAGAAAATCAACCAGAAGATAGTATTGCCAGACAATGTTTCACAATATCAAAAGAACTTGCCATCAAAAATCAGGTCTGTCTTGCGCAAAAAGTAAACAAGCTATGTGAAACGTACAATTTAAATACAGCAAATTTAACCAAAAATGACCCTTCTGCATTCCTTTCTCAAATACGTCCATCTTTAAGCAAGAAAATTTCCGAACATCAATTAAATTTGATTAAATGTAACAAAAAGCTTAAGTTTTACTCGCAATTCAGAACAGATTGCCACAAAGCTGATTTCTTGAAGACAATCAATAATCCCATCCATAAAAAGACCTTGAATAAATTCCGACTTGGAAATCACCAATTATTGATCGAGACTGGCAGACATACAATTCCTAAAACGCCAGAAAATCTCAGAATTTGTCCTTTCTGTCAATTAAATGAAGTTGAACATGAATTACACTTTATACTTTCTTGTCCACTTTACAATAATCTACGTTCCAAGTTTTTTGACGATATAAAGAAGAGATATCCCAATTTTAATAACTTAGATAATAATTCAAAAATCATATTTCTCTTTAATAATGTTGACCCTTTTATATGCCGACTTACGGCCGCTTATGTTCATTTATGTATGGAATTAAGAAAATCTTTTGTAATTTGATGTAATACATACACACATTTATTTATTTCTCTTTTTATTTCTATTGTAATTTTATTAGGTAATACCATGTATTTATATGGGAATACTGAAATAAATTGTTGTTGTTGTTGTTGTTGTTGTAAAGAGCTACAACTCAAAGGGTATTTGTTCGATTTTCCTCAAATTTGGACAGAAGCTAGGCTAACATATAATCAACAAAAACGTGTCGGCGAATTCTTATTTCAAAATCCTATTACAGTTAAACGATAAATGATGTAATTTGTGTTCGAGAATGAATAAAGAAAGTAAGAAATTCGAGTGTTATGTTTATGTCGTGAAGGCAATTTTGTACAGCCGGTTGTTTATATAGCATAATTAGATTATAAACAGTAAGAACAATTGCCTCAAATGAAAACATCTCACTCAGTTACTGCGTAAGAGAGTCCTAGCGTCCACTTTATATGTAAATTGGGCGCAAATATGGAAAACGATTCGATTATTGATAGTGATCAAGAAAACTTGACTGGCGCAAGAGTAGCTGAGGGTCCATCGCAGTTGCAATCACTGACGTGTCGTCAAGTTCGCAGTGTCTATTTAATAACTTACAGTCAAGCGGATTTAGAAATTGTACCCACACGAGAACAATTCTCGACTGCAGCAGTGCTGAGACAGAAAATCAAGAATTACCAAAAAGAAAAAAGGCGCGGAAGAGCTTATCTATTTTTGACGTATCGCAAATAGTGGTAGAAAAAGGAATTAAAAATCAACTAGAGCTTCTTGCCTTGGCTAACGAACAAAAAAGGGAAGGAAAAACCGACTTAGCCCAGTTTATTGCGAATCGTGGAGGAAAAGCAGTGGACGAAGCAATTTCAGTGGGGTGGGAATTGGAGAACGCCGACAAAAAGCTTGAAAGAAGTCGACTGAGTAGAAGCGAGATCTTGTACCAACAACTTGCGGAAGAATGCGTGAATTTCTTATTTCCGAAAACTTTTTCGTCAAGAGCCATTTCCGTGCGATCATTCCAATTTTTTTTCTCCCTTTTTCGAAAATATTCTGTAACTTTTTACTGCAATTGAATATGGGAAATCGCCGACACGTTTGTTTAGCGCTTCTTGTCCGGAAACCCGAGAACAAATCAAATTTGCAAAATACAATAATCGCTTTGAGTTATAGCGTTTTAAAGCTGATTCGGACGTTCGAATTTAGACGTCGTAAAAAATTCGACAATTCACTTTAGTAGTAGGAAATAGCCGGTTCTGGCGCATTTTCGTTAAATTATCGATCATCCACATTAATTTAACGAGAAAATGATCCGTGCACGCGTTCGCAACTCTAATGCATTTCTCGTTAAATTATCAATCATCCACATTAATTTAACGAGAAAATGATCCGTGCACACGCATTCACAACTCTAACGCATTTTCATTAAATTATCGATCATCCACATTAATTTAATGATAAAAGATGGTTCGCAACTCGCGAGTCACGAGTCACGAACGTGTGAATAGAGACTATCCCAAAGAGATACCACTCAAGCAACACTGACGAGTTCCATGGAAGAGAAAAATCGGCACTACCTAAAGAGGTCACCACAATTCAAAAAGATACCACTCAAGCAATGTTAGTGAGTTGACGTAAGGAATTTTTTTTAAAAAAATGGTATTAAAGAAATCTTGAATGTATGTAAATAAGATGGATTCAAAAACTGTTAAACAGCTTAGGGTAATTGCACGTGAAAACGGTTTGAAAGGTTATTCACGTTTGAGTAAGGAAGAACTAGTCGAGCGTATCAAAAGTACTATAAATGCTGAATCTACAACACCTCCCCCACCACGCGGTATCGTTAATTTTATAGATGAAGAAGAAGAACCACCACCTAGGGAAAGAGAACAAACACCACCCCCACCTCCACGAAAAGCAGAACCAAAACCTTATCAGTTGAAAACTAAACAAACCTTTGAAATGAACTTTGAAATGCCTTCACCACTTCAACTGGTGAATGATAAAGCAAAAGTCAAACAGATCAAAAGAATCAAGAAAAAACTCCAAAAGGTGAAAAAAAAGTAAAAAATAATAACAAACAGTGGATTTCAAAAAGAAATTCACTCCAAGTGGCTTTAGAAAATTTAAAGCCTAAACAAACAAGCGCGTTCAAGCTTGAAGAGAGGAAGTCAGCTTTGAAAAAGTTTGCTGTGCAATATATTATTGATGGGGTTAAGGGGTATGGTCCAAAAACATTCTTGTCAGCTGTAAAACCAACAATACTTCAGTTCCTAAACGAACACCGCAAGATAAAGTTGAAATTAATCCTAAAGTGTTCCATGTCGAAAACAAATATAGTAACCGGTGAAGTAGAGTATGTAACCGGTCATTTTGTTTCAAATGTTGAAATAAACCTTCAAGGTACTAACCTTGACGATCTCTACCAAAAAATGACGGGTAAGATACTGGAGAGTTTAGCAGCATATCAAAAACGAGGTAGTAATTGGATATTTGATTCAATCGTTGCTTTAGAGCTTCATACAGTAAAGTATGAACCGCTGAGCGGTTCCTCCTACATACAACTCCCAGAAAAGCTCGCAAATAAAAAGGCGATAATAAACATGAAAAACAAAGACGATGAATGTTTTAAACGGTGTGTCACAAGAGCGTTAAATCCGGTAACTAGAGATGGTGAACGTATAACGAAAATATTAAGGAAACAGTCTGAAAAATTAAACTGGGATGGAATTGAGTTTCCATTCGAATTGAAGGACCTTAAACGTTTTGAAAAACAAAACCCAACAGTAGGTGTTAACGTTTTTGGTTATGAAGGTGAAGTTTACCCTCTGAAAATAAGTGAGTCGCGCACATGTAAAGATAAAATAAACCTCTTACTCATTTCTGAAGATGAAAATAAACACTATTGCCTCATAAATAACATGAGTAGACTGTTATCAAGACAAAAATCAAAGAAAGAGCATAAAAAGTATTTTTGCTTAAGATGTCTTAACTATACCGGTACAGAAGAATTGTTAAAAAAACATGAAGAATGCTGTAAAGATAATGAGGCTGTTAAAATTGTAATGCCGGATGAAGGAACGATTATTTCATTTAAAAACCATCAACGAAAAATACCTTTAGAATTCACCATCACAGCAGATTTTGAGTCAACCATCAAACCGATTCCTAAAGAAGAAGAAGAAGAAGAAGAAAAGAGTTACACAAAGAAGTTACAAAAGCATAAACCGTCAAGTTTTTGCTATTACATAAAGTGTAATTTTGATGACAACTATTCAAAACTTGTTGAATATACAGCAACCTCTGAAGATGAAGATGTAAGTCAAAAATTTATAGATATGTTAGAATGCGAAACCAAGAGAATATATAACCAGTTTAAATTCTCGAAGAAGATGATTTTTAAGGAAAAAGAGAGACGTAAATTTGAAAGGGCAACAAGGTGCTGGATCTGTAAAGGTGAATTTAATAAAGAGAAGGATGAAATAGTACGTGATCATTGTCATTATACTGGAAGATTTCGCGGTGCTGCACATAGTAAATGCAATCTAAAATGTAAGAAAGCAACATTTATTCCTGTCTTTTTACACAACTTGTGTGGGTATGATTCTCATCTATTTATTAAAAATCTAGGTGTTAGTGAAGGTGAAATAGACTGCATTCCACAAAATGAAGAAAAATATCTTAGTTTCACGAAAGAAATAACGGTTGACACGTATAAGGATAAGGAAGGTAAGGAAAAGGTTGTAAAACGAGATATACGATTTGTCGACAGTTTCAACTTTATGGCCTCAAGTTTGGATAAATTGGTTACAAATCTCAAGAGCGCATCAAAGGATAAATTCAAAAACCCAGGCAAGTTTTTTAGCGGTGAACAGTTTGAGTTGATGTTGAGAAAAGGTGTATATCCTTATGAATACATGGACTCCCTCAACAGATTAAACGAAACACAATTACCACCGAAAGAGGCGTTCTTTTCCAAACTAAGTGGGGAAGGCATTTCTGACGAAGATTATGAACATGCGCAAAAGGTGTGGAGTACGTTTGAAATGAAGACGCTAAGAGACTATCACAATCTCTACGACAAGTCGGATGTTTTACTTTTATGCGATGTGTTTGAAAACTTTCGTGAACTTTGCATTAACAATTACGACCTTGATCCGGCTTGGTATTATACTGCACCGGGATTGTCTTGGGATGCGTTATTAAAATACACAAAAGTTGAACTTGAACTTTTGTTTGATCCAGATATGTTACTATTGTTTGAAAAAGGGATAAGAAGAGGTATTTCAATGATATCAAACAGGTATGGTAAAGCCAACAACATCTACATGGAAGAAAAGTATGATGAGAGTAAGTCTGACACATTTGTTGTATATCTCGATGCGAATAACCTTTACGGTTGGGCTATGTGTAAGAAATTACCTACAGGCTATTTCGAATGGATGAATGAAGATGAATTGGTTAATTGGAGAAATGAGAGTTGCATACTCGAGGTCGACCTTGAGTACCCAAAAGAGCTGCACGACCTTCATAATGACTACCCTCTCGCTCCAGAGAGGGTGAAGGTAAACAAAGTGGAGAAACTAATACCTAACTTGAATGATAAAAAGAAATGCATTGGTCACTATGAAAATCTCAAACTATATGAGAGTTTGGGGATGAAAATCACAAAGATTCATCGAGGTATTAAATTTGAAGAGAGTGATTGGATGAAAAAGTACATTGATTTAAACACACGCTTGAGAGCAAAAGCACAAAATGAGTTTGAAAAGGAGTTTTTCAAACTTATGAATAATTCCGTCTTTGGAAAAACGATGGAAAACATCCGTAACAGAGTGGATGTACGTCTACTCAACTCGGAAGAGAAAGCAAAGAAACTAGCAGCAAAACCCAACTTCAAACACTGCACCATCTTCTCAGAAAATTTATGTGCTGTCGACATGAACAAGAAAAAAATTGTATTCAAGAAACCGGTATATATCGGTATGTGTATCCTCGATCTGAGTAAAACCCTAATGTACGATTTTCATTATAACTACATCAAACCAAAGTACCGTGAAAAAGCAAAGCTACTATTTACCGATACGGATAGCTTAGCATATGAGATTGAAACAAAAGACTTTTACAAAGATATAAGCGATGATGTAGTTACCAAGTTTGATACGAGTAATTTTCCAAAAGATCATCCGTCAGGTATACAACAAGGTATAAATAAGAAAGTGGTGGGAATGTTCAAGGATGAAGCTGGTGGTAAAATAATAGAAGAATTTGTAGGGTTGAGGTCGAAACTTTACAGTTATAAGATGTATGAGGGAAAGGAGGAGAAGAAGTGTAAAGGAGTAAAGAAACCGGTAGTAAAGAAAAGCATTAAATTTGATGATTATAAGAAATGTTTATTTAGCGGTGGAAAACAATACCGAAAGATGTATACCATAAGGAGTCGTAAACATGAAGTATTTACGGAAGAGGTGAATAAGATCGCTCTTTCAGCAGATGATGACAAGAGAATAATACAACCTGATAGAATTCACACACTTGCATACGGACATTATAAAACAAAATAATTTTAATTATGATTTTTCATTTCACGTTCATGAAATGAAAAAAGAAGAGATCTTCATTACAGGTCTTTCAGTTCTTTTAGATCTATCCATTGGTTGAATTTTTCAGGGTAACCGCTCCACTTCACTAACGCTTTACCTTTTCGAGCATCTCGTCGAATCACCTCAATACGAAAGATGGTCTGCTTAGCCTTCTGTAACTCTAGCTCATAAAAAGTACCCGTTATCTCCTCACCCATCTCATCCTTTATTTTATATGTTATCGGATTAGTGTATTGAATCTTATCGATAGTAAAAATCTCTTCAGTCCAATTCGGTGTGTAACCTTTATCGAAAACAGGGCGTTTATATTTTGATATTCGAACTTTATCCCCAACTTTAAATGTCGGTTTAGTATGTGTAGGTCTCTTCTTACCGTACAGATTTAAGTAAACATTACCTTCGTTCTTTTTCTTCGACGCTTCCACAGGTGTCATACCGATGCTTCAGTGTTTTGAATTATTGTATTCTGCCACCAGCCTCGGTAACATATCAAGATATTTTGTATTGTTTTGAACGGTAAACTGTTTAAACATTTTCTCTTTTATCGTACGGTTCCATCTTTCACAAACACTAGATTTTTCTTCATTCTCTGTCGAATACATCACTATCTTATTTTTATCCAACAGTTCTTTCATATTCTTGTTGTAATACTCTTTACCCTTATCCACCCACAGCATTTTCGGTTTTCTTCCTTTCTTGAATAACGAATTGAACGCCTCTGCGACACTCTCTCCCTTTTTATTCTTCAACGGTACAATCCAACCGTATTTACTGAAAACATCTAACACCATGAGAAGATATCGATATCCCTTATTCCACTTACTAAATTTCTGCATCTCGACAAGGTCGGAGCACCATATCTCATCGATTCCGTTTACAATAACACGCCGCCGAGTAAACTTTCGTCTTATAGGTTTATGCAGCTCGTATGCAAGCTTTTCTTGCCACGTCTCTACGTTTCTACTCGGCGGCCTTATCCGTTTCCCAACCCAAGTTTTTGTTTTACGTCGATAGTATTTCTAGCTAACCAGTGACCCCATTGTCGATCACTATAGGGAACGCTATCCAAAGCTTTCACCATTTTTCTATCCGCTTCGTTTTTACATTTTCGCGGTTCCGGTTTATTCGCGCACACAGAATAATCGACGTCGTGCTGCATCGCTATGGCATCCGTTTCACCCGTCGGTTTATCGTAGATCTCCAGTATTTTACCTGTTTCCGGATCATATCTTAATTGTGTATCCAAGTCATTATATGGTCCTGTGTATTTATGTCCGGGTAATGTCCAACCGCCTTTCGGTTTCGGTAATTTACCGATCAGTTTATGAACATCGATTCCGCTACCGTGGTGAAGCGGATCGAGTCTTTTTGATAAGTCTCCTGTGAAACTGTCCAAAGCTTGATCTATATACTTATTAGCGGTTGATTTAATCTTTTTCTTTACAAAGTCTGATTTGATGGCTTTTGACACTCCTATTTTTCCTAAATTGTAAAGACCTTTCATACCAGCTTTCATAGCTATCTCTCCAAGACTATGACTACCTTCCACATCAAAAAAGCCCCCACCTTGTGGGGGCTGAACTAGTTTCCCGAACTCTTAACGAAACGGGTTTTCTTGATTCCGCAATTAGCGCAAGTGCACCAAAAATAAGGCCGGCCGTTGGTGGCTATCTCATAACCGGACGGTTCAGTACAGCCGGTTTTTATTTTTTCCTTGACACAAAATGTTTTTTGTGTTAGCGACTCCATTTTATTATACGATCTGTATAATAAAACTTTTTAATTTTAATTACACAAAATATTTTTTAATAAACTTTTCATTATAGTTTTGATTATCGATTTTGAATCTACTTAAGCAATCATAAAATGATTTTTTGTAAATATTATCAAGAAAATATAAACAATAATAACCGCATCTTACTGATTTTATAGCTTGAAACGGGTAACCGATATTATATTGATATTCCATACGTAATTTATTTGCATAATCAATGAAATCTTGTGGTGGCGGTAAACAAAACGAATCAAAATAATATATGAGATTTTTATTTTTTACAAATGTTGCTACCCAATGTGTACCGTTCCCTATCTTATCATCAAGATTAATTATACAACAACCTGTTTTATGAATATGATTTACCGTTTAATCTCTCGAAAAAATACCTTTGAAATCAGGTATTTTTAAATAATTTATCCATTCAAGGAGGTCAAAATTACTTAGCGGTACATCCCTAAATTTGGGTTTTTTTCACCCCATGATCCGTTAAAAGGTGGAGGATAGTATGGATACTTTGGAGAAATCTGTAATCCTCTACCTTCAAAACCGCCTCTCGGTAGTTTTGGTACCTGTAATCCTCTACCTTCTCTTGGTGATATCTGTAACCCTTTTCCAAAAAGTTTTGAAGCTAATTCGATAGCCATAGGAATTCCGATTGCAGCAAGTGTTCCTAAAAATCCTCCATTTATCTGTCTTTGCGTAGGTTTAAATGTTATACCGCTACCGGTTTGCATACCTTTTTGCACCGCTACCGCTTGTCCTTGTGTTAATCCTTTTAATTTTGCAAGTTGAGGAAGAAAATCAAACGGTATCGTAATACCGCTACCAAAAATCTTATCGATACCGAGACTTCCCAAAGCGCCTAGCGCTCCTGTAGCTAAATGAGGTAGTACCTTTGTAGCTGCTTTTGTAGCTAAAGGTACTACCTTTGTAGCTGCTTTTGTAGCAAAAGGTAACAACTTTGCACCGAGTGACAACAGAGAGGTCCACAAACTTCCACCTTTTATGATCGCTTTACGAATCTGTGTTTTAGATATTTTGATATCGGTACCGGTACCGTTTTTTAGCGCTTTATTAATCTTATTAATCTGGGTTTTTGTCAACATCAACTCATGCGACCCTTTCAAATTATTCTTACTCAACCTTATCGTAATTTCTGAATTATCGTCATATGCTTTTTTCAACCTTTGTAGCTGTCCTTGAGACAAATTTACTCCATATGCAAAATACGCTGTAGCCATTTTTATTTTACAAAATATAATTTTAATTAGATTTACGCTTTTATTAATAATTTTCCAGATGATGTGTATAACTCTATCTCTTTTTCATGTAAAACTAAAGCATTTAATCTATAATTTGTTGGATTTGCTCCGTTTAATTCATATCTAAAAGTAAGTGAAACTACGCTATCTTTTACATCTTCTTCTTGGTTTCTAAGATTAAAGTATATAATTCCAAAAAGATTTCTGAAATTTGATCGGTCAATTATTGTTCCGCTTAAAAAGTCGTTGTAAGCGGAACTGTAGGATAACAAAGCTCTGTAAAGTCTTGACTCCTCATCTGATGTCATTTCTAATCGAGGATATTGGATGCTATTATTTATTTCCAAGTGTGCTCTAGAAAAATATCGATTGTTTGCTCCAATTCTAAATGTTTTGAAAGTAAATATATTTTGCTCCTGATTACTATAACTTGCCTCGGGAACAACCCAAATGAAAACATGCCTCGGTCTCCTAATACCTGTACTTATTCGAAAGGAGTTATTTACAGAGGTTGTTTGTAATATTTCGGTATGTTCTCTCAAATAAGTCCATTTTTTGGGTTTCAAATAATTTTCAAGATATTGTTTCATACCTAAGCCATTGAAAATAATTTTTGGACACCACAATCTTAATTTTGTTAAAATCACTTTACTATCTGGAGCAGCTCCTTTTCTGAAAATTATATTGTTGTCGTTTTCAAGTTCTATAAGAAGATTTGTCTTAATATTTGGGTGAAGATTATTTTTGAAAGCTGCAAAATAGCTGTATAAATTTAGTGGAATCGATATTTTGTTAACAGCTGCAGCATCTGTTAAAATTTTTCTTCTAGCAAAACCTTCGTTATATAACGCTTGAGCCGGTCGTGCTTCTGTTGTTCCTGTGGATGAATCTAAATATAAAAACTGATCTTTACCGATCGTATCTGCATAACTTTTTGTATATTTTAAGAGGGAAAGTACGTTCGATGTTTCATTGGCTCTTGAGTTATTATAAACTGTTATCCCATTGCACTCAACCTGTATCTGTTTTATAAATGTATGACCATTAGTTGTAGTACAATCTTGATTACCGTTATTTGGTCCTGCTGTTATACCGGTTGTACTATCAGCAAGCGTAACAAGTTTGAAATCCACTTCCAAATATGCGTTATACCAATCGATCGGATTTGCTTCTGAAGAGTTATCAACTGTGAATCGATAATTATCCTTAACCTGTCTATTATTATTTGCGACATTATCGATTAGCGGTGTTTCCAAATCGAAGGCCACGTATTCATATCGTTTGACCAATTCTGGATTTCTAAAACTCATTCTTATTATGAATTATAATAAGAAATTATTTTTAAAATTAAATCAGATCATTTACGATATTTCTAATATATTGATATTTGTCTTCTTTCTTCTCTTTTTTAGAGTTTTCTTCGTTTAAAAATTTAATAATTTCAACTCCTTTTGTTTCGCCTGAAATTTGCGGTGCTGCTGCCGCAGGCTCTTTTTTACCTTTGGATGAAAACTTGTCATAAATTTTTTCACCAACAACTTCACCAGTTTTTTCTCCAACCTTTTCAGCACCTTTTTCAATAAGTTTTTCTGCTGCTTTACTAGCCAATTTACTCGCTGTTTTTCCTGTTAATTTGGAACCGATTTTTGTAAATATGTCAAAGAAACCAGAACCATACTCTACAGAGTGATCTATAGAGTTAATATAAGAAATTTCTCCTGTATCAAAATTTCTTATTCTTCTTTGTTCTTCCATGTGTAAGCCTAATTTTATAAATTATAAATAAAATTATACTTCTTTTAACACTACAGTTATGGAAATATCGATATCGTTCAGATCAACATTTCTATCTTCATCGTCACTCATGTAAAATGTTACTTCAGATATATTTTTTCTATTTATCTTATACCACAAATAATTCACTCTTGGGTAGATTTCAAAAGGTAAAGACCTTGTTTTTGTATTTGTTGAGAATGTGAATAAGGTATTACTTCGCTTTCCTGAAACGATCGAATCGCTCAACAAACTACATTTTAGGTAAAGATTATCGATGCTGTTACTGATATTAGGGAAATTTTTCCCATAGCCGCTGCTCGTTAAAACTTTCGATTCGAATCCGAGTAAAATATTAAAATTTCCACTCGAACTAAAATCGATGTGGAAATTTTCATTTAATTGAATAAATACCTTGTAAGTTGTAAGATCAAACAATACGCTAATTCCATATTCCTCCGTGTTGGGTATTTTTCCAATCGTTTTGTGGATAAAATCATTTATATCTTCGTAATCATAAACCCCTGATGGAAAAGTAATCGTTTCATATGTTTTACCTTTATCTTTTGATATTTTTAGTTTGTCGTTATCATATTGAGGACGAATGTTGTGCCAACTCGCAGTCATACTAAGATGATCCAATGCTAAATAACATTCTTTATTATCGTCCAATCTCAACTCAGGAGTAAACCTTACAGTAAAATTTCCTGGTTTATTATCAGGATTTTGTTTTCTTGCATCTATAGATTTGAAAACTAGCGTTCTGTTAACATTCATTTTATTATACGATCTGTATAATAAAACTTTTTAATTTTAATTACGCTAAATATTTTTTATATAATTTCTCATGAATTGTTTTATCTATTGCTCCTATTCTTAACAATTCATCATTTATTTGCGATAAATCATTTCTCAAAACAGGTGAATTATTACCAGCGGCCATCGATCCGATTATTATCTTCATTCTGTCTGCCAATTGATTCGGATCATTATAATAAACTATACTTGAACCGGTCATAGTAAACAGTGATTTACCAGATGATTTATGAGGAGGTAAATTACTCAACATATTTAAATCATTAAAAACTTTTACAGCGTTCATACTATATTTTGTTTTAGGATTGTATCTTTTCGTTAGTAAATTAATCAGAGATTTATCAACATCAGCTTGATAAATTAATTTTCCACCACGATAAGCGTTTAATTTCAGATCTTTCATTAATTTAGGCATGTCGATCAATAGTCCTCCATATTGATTATTTTTTTGAATTTTATAAGCGCTTCGTCTTGGTTGTTTGTACTTGCGTACCCCTTCACCTTGTTTTTGTTTTGTATATTGCGGTAAAATTTTTACATTCTTAATCGTTGTTAAATATCTGTCTAATATATCTCTTGTTCTTTCATATATTTTCAGATCTTCAGTGAGTTTTTGTTTTTCTTCTTCTGTCTTTGGTTTTCTCCTTTTCAAACCACCTATCTTTATTCCAACACTTCTGTTTTCATCTTTAGCTTCATTATAAGTTTCAGTTAACTGTTCTTCATTCATTTTAAGTAGCTCATTAGGTTCATGAAAAGTTTCTTTTAAAAATTCTAATTCGTTTTCTGTGAACATCTTATTTGGTTCAGCAGTTATTATTTCGCCCTTCGGTGGTGGTTGAGGTATTGCAGGTATAGGTGGTTGGTCACCGCCAGGAAATGGTAGCTCTTTATTCAATGTTAAAATATCCTTATTGGTTTCAACCAAATCTTTGAAACCGCTGGTCAAAGCCAATTGATTTTCTTTTAATTGCTGAATTACTTTGTCCTGTTTTTCATCTGTTTTTTTCTGCTGTTCAATTAGCGGTTCTCTCAGAGTTTTAAAATAATCACTCATCGCAACATCGCGAACTTGTTCTTTATTTTTAACCTCATTCTTTACTTCGGTAACTGCTTTAGCAATTTTAAAGCCTTCAAATTCTGAATCTGCATATTTTTTGATCTTATCAAGATCCATAATTTATTAGAATAGATTATTTAATTTATCTGTAAAATAAACATTTAAGTTATTTTTAAATATCTGTAAAATAAACACTTAAGTTTATTAAAAATATCTGTAAAATAATCATTTAAGTTTAAATGATTATCTACCTTATTAAATAAAATGAAAATACCAAATTATGATGTGATAAAAAATAACGATAATAATCGTTCACTAAACGATTTTCTTAATGAAGATTTCCGTATGTTGATAACTGGTCAAACTCGATGTGGAAAAACAAACACCTTAATGCATATTCTTAGAAAGCCGCTCATTTATTATGATAAGATTTATCTATACTCACCAAATCAACATCAGGATAAAATTCAAGACTTGCAAAAATTAATGGAAAACGCCAGTCAAAGTGTTGGATATGATATTTTAGAACTTCTTGGAGAAGATGATATTATGGACACAACAGACTATCCGAACGATAATAGAAAAGTGGTGGTTTTTGATGATCTTATTAACGCTCCCCAAGCAGTTCAAAACAAAATCGCCTATCATTATACAGATGGTCAACATCATAAAATTTCCCCAATCTATCTATCCCAGTCTTACTACGATGTTCCTCAGAAACTACGACAGAACTGTTCCCACATGATTTTGTATCCACCAACGACTAAAAAACATTTAAATCTGATTGCGCAAGAAAATCTAATAGATCCGGTTCTTTTTGATAAACTCGGTCCATATGAATTCTTATTTTTAGACAAAGAAAAGAAAAGTGTTACTAAGAACTTTGATGAGACTTTTTAAAAATTATATGTAATAAGAATAACAGAGTATGGGTATTTTTAATAATATCAGAAGATACAGTAATTTCGATATATCTGAATATATAAAAAATTTTAATCAACAAGTACATCAGAATACCGGTTTGAAATAAGATGTGAATAACAATTACGACATTCAACAAAAACGTCTTGTAAATGTTGGTAAAGGAGTTGATAGCGATGATGCTATAACAAAACATCAGATGGAAAATGCGCTATCAACAAAACCAAATCCGACAGATGTTATTCTTGTTGATGGATCGACTCATATGACCGGTGATTTAGATCTTCGAGGAAACAGGTTGATTCTTCCCGGAGAGATCGATATGAACAGAAAACTTATCACAAATATGGACACGGACGAAGATAACGATTTATGCGCTGTCAATATGGTAACTCTGAAAAAATTTCATCCTATCGCTGTGTCGTTGTGAAAAATATCGATCTGAAAGAACGTTTCAATGTTGTTCAATCGAAACAACAGACTTATCACGATTTAGGGGCAAATTATAACAATCTTGTCTCTTACAACGATGTTAGGAATATTTTTTTATCTCGCAAAGAGACGTTTCCGATGGAGACTAGTTTGGATATGGGTAATAATACGGTTTATAATGTAAAGGACCCGACGGTCGCCGACCAAGGGGCTAATAAAAGATACGTTGATCATATAATTTCCAGTAAATTGAGTAATCCGTCCGGTGAAGATTTCGATATGTCAAACCATAAGATTATAAATTTAGAAGATCCGCAAAATAGTTCCGACGCATGTAATAAATCTTATGTTGACGGCGCTGATAAAAATCTTGATCTCAAGATAGGGGATGTGGTAGTTCATACGATAGAAATAGAAGAGAGGCTTAAAAAATATGTTGACGAATCGCATATCACCACTTCGTCAGCGCTGAAAGATGATTTTAGGTACCTAATGGAAAACGTTGACGAAAGCTCATCCGAGCATGATATAACCGTCACCGGTATAGTCGATTTGGTAGAGTCACCGCATACGTTAAACAAAAAAGTTTACAGTCTTTTATTACACAAGCATCCGTTAAATAGCTACGCATCAAGAATCGGTTTTAATATGTATAAATTACCAGAGGGAGAATATACCGTTTGTATCGAATTTATTCCACCTACAATGAGCGGTGTCAGCGTTGATGTTCAATCGACTTCTATCAACATAAATAAACAATCGACAAAAAACTTTACGGATTACAGTAGAAGTATTATCAATCTACATAAGTGGAAAATTTCACTGCCGGAATATATTAGGGTCGATTTAAAATGCAGCGGCTCGTCAACATCAGCTTCGCAAGCTCAAGCTTACCTAACGATATACGGAATAAAAGGAAACCACTCAGATGTTCCGGCCAGTGTTTACGATTCTCCTTATATTTTGGAGAGTAGGAAAATGGTTATGCAGACCGATCTGGATATGAACAATTACTCAATTCTCAATTCACCAAGTCCCAGCGGTGGTGCGTTTGTAATTCACGGTCTTTACAAGAGAACTGTGAATCAGATGTTTGCTCTATTTTCAGGAGATGAATATGTTATGGTTCCGGTTAAGTGTAAAATTGTAAAATGTTGCGTTAACATTCTCAATACGCTCGAAACATACCCTCATATCGCCGTGTTGATAAACAATGTAATAGGAAGAGGAGGGGGTGGTAAGAAACAGGTCTGTCACTTAACTAACGATATCGCTCTGGAAGAATGTGATGAATTTCGTGTGAGAATACAAAGTTTACAAGGAACTACCATCAATAAATGTTTGGTAAGTCTGGCTTGAGACGATGTAATTTTTACGTGAATTAAAATTTATTATACGCTACGTATAATAAGTTAGATGATCTTTCACACTAGTGTGTAGCGTGTTCAAGCGCTTCTACGACCTCTCTCGCGATGTCTCGAGTTTCTCTTAACCATTGAGGACTATGAACATGCTCATTTATAAAAGAGATAAGAATGAAAATGAATGCGATCATTTTAAAATTAGCATGTCATCTTTATAAAATGAAATACGATCTTTTTGCATTTAACCACATCGATACATCGATCGACGAGACAAAATTAATGGTGATCAAGTCCCTTTACAGTTTTTATCACAAGAAATGGTGGTGTTATAAAAAGACTTTTAGACATCTCAAACGGATGAATCTCTTGTGTAAATTGAGTTCGTCGTCTCTTATCGCAGGCGGTACGATTGTCGGCGGAATTACGATGAACCCAATAATTTTAGGTGTCATTTCCGGTGCAGGCTTGTTGGTCAAAACATTTACCGATTATAAAAATTATAACCGAAGGATTGAGATGAGTAAATTTGCATTTACGACATACCAGAAAGTTTTGGTTGACTTACGTTCTTGTCTGCGAGGAAAACAGTTCGATCACGAATCGTTTGTTAACGATATGAGGTTGATCGATGAAATAATCATCGATTTATGTCCAGCAATAAATAGTCGATTTGAAATGCAATACGATAAAAAGTTCAAATGAACATAAAGATTTGGTATTAAATAAATAAAAACAATGGAAGATGAATGGGAAAGGCCATTGATTAATCGAACAAAATATACCTTCAAAGAATTGCGATATTTAGCAAAAGAGAAGAAAATTAAAGGTTGGTATCTAATGCGGAAAGCTAAATTACTTTCTGCTTTAGCTGAATTAGATATATATGAACCCCTAGTAAAAGTTCACAACATCACTACAAAGCGTGACACTTCATAAAAAAGTGCAAAACCCTGGTCGGGGGTGCTCGGTTGGCTGTTTCTGTGCCTCACCGAAGTGAGGACTTTTGCCTCACCGAAGTGAGGACTTTTCCTGCTGACAAAGCGGGTGTCACCCATTTTATACCTCTGGGTGAGGTTAAGTTCTCCGAAGAGATCTTTGAGCACCCCCCTGTTATCAGTTGGGCCGGGGCTGGTTCACCAGAGCGTAGTCAACTGACTCAACTACACTGCTACCCCGTAGGTCTGACATCGTATGAACCGTAAGCAGGGTTCTGACAGTGGCCAACCGTCTCCCCCTGAGTTCTATCGAATTACAGACTTATTAATATATATAGTTCGATCGAACTATATATATAGGAAGAAGTTATCGTGCTCACACATGTGGTACGTGTCAAGTGTCACGCACCGCAAAGCGATTCATACGCATACGCCTTACACTCGTTTCACCTCAATGAACACGTATGCAAATGAGCTGAATTCTCGGAAAAGATGAATAAATTAAGACCGATTTCTCGGAAAAACGTCGCGATAAACAAACGACTCGAAAGCGCTTGTTTATCAAAAAATGGTATTAAAAATATAAAGTATCTTATAAAACAAAATGGAAAAGTCTGTGAAAGAGTTGAAAGCTGAAGCAAAAGAGCAGAAAATTAAAGGATGGTATCTAATGCGGAAAGCCGAACTCATCGATGCTTTACAAGCTGTAGAATTGAAAGAACCTGTGAAATCACCAGAACGTAAAGAAAAACTTTGCCCACACGGGAAAAATAAATACAATTGTAAGGAGTGTTCGGGATCAAGGATTTGTGAACACGGTAGACGACGGTATTTTTGTAAAGATTGTGGTGGAAGTGGAATCTGCATTCATGAAAATAACAAGTACTATTGCAAGGAGTGTAGTGGAAATCAGTTTTGTGAACACAATCGAGTGAAATATTATTGCAAAGAATGCGGTGGAAACGGTATCTGTATTCATAAGAAAGATAAACGCTGTTGTAAGTATTGTAAAAATGGTCTTAAGGAAATAAATTTGTAATAATGACAACATGCAACTGTCAAGTCTCTCAGATGATATTATTTTCAGCAAACCGATAAAAAATGACCTTTTCAAATTTCAAAGGATTAAAATTACGACCAATTACGGTGATAATAAGAAAGGCCCACTAGTCATTGAAACACCGTTTCTTTTCAGTTTTGGTGTAACCGAAAGAAGAAGTAAAGAAGACGAAAGTAATTCAAATTTCATTGGTTATTCTATTCCGGTCTGTTTATGGTCTAAAGATGGCAAACCGACACAGGAAGAAGATAAGTTTCATATTTCATTGGAAAATTTTGAAGCACTTTGTCGCAAGCACTTACAAGACACTTTTGGAAGAGAAACTGCTGACGAATTAAATAGTATTTTATATTACAAGGATTGGGAATTAGAAAAATATCCACCAATATTATATGCTAAACTCAATTATTCAGAAAAGTCGAATAAATTTTTATCGCTATTCAAAGCGAAAGGAAACAAAAAAGTTGATCCGCTCAGCTATTTAAATACATATTGTTATGCAAAATTAGCTTTGCTGATTGATAGTATCTATATCAGTAAAAAAGCTGTTTCGATTCAGATAAAGGTTCATAAGGTATATTTCAGACCGTTGCCACAACGAGAATCGCTATTATCGATACCTGAAGAAAGCGAAGATGAAGAAGAAGATTGAATATCTGTTTATTTTTCATTTCTTTTTCTAGAAATGAAAAAAATCGCCTTAAAAAATAAATATGGTAAAGACTGAATCAGGAATTGAAACCTTTCCATACGGATATTGAATCGACAAAACACACTAAAAAATGAAAGATCTTGAAAAGTACCCTAGAGTGAATAATTATAGATGAATCGTCTATAATTATACGATGAACGTTAAATTAACGGTAAAACACACTGAAAATGGAAAAGTGCTCCAGGGTTCCTACTATTACTAATTTATTATACAACATGTTCATTGATTTTTGTTTCTTGTAACTATAATAAGTTGATCCAATACAGACTTCCACTTTCTCTTTCTGAGTTCATTATACATATTTTTCTTTATTTCATTAAATATTTCTCTAGTTCTTCTTAATTTCTTTGTGTATTTGAACATTATACTTCTCGATCTCCAGCAACCATCGCAAACGAATAATGATAAGTCATGCTTACAATATTCAAAACAGGATAACAATTCAACCACCGCATCCAATTGTGCCCCCACATAATACCCTCTATAATATTCAGCTTTGTCGAGATAGTGAAGAAATTGTTTCATCGTCTTTCCTTGACGTAGAAAAGAGTCTTGAATTCGGTATTCTGCCTTTTCAAATTCTAATTCTACCTCATCATTAAAGTCGTACGCGTCTGTAATTAAGTTGATGGTATCATAAATAATTTGTTTTATTTCTTGAGCGTCCATTTGCTTTTATTAGTACTTATTTTTTCTTTAATACCATTTTTTTTTTAAAAATTCCTTACGTCAACTCACTAACATTGCTTGAGTGGTATCTCTTTGAATTGTGGTGACCTCTTTAGGTAGTGCCGATTTTTCTCTTCCATGGAACTCGTCAGTGTTGCTTGAGTGGTATCTCTTTGGGATAGTCTCTATTCACACATTCGTGACTCGTGACTCGCGAGTTGCGAACCATCTTTTATCATTAAATTAATGTGGATGATCGATAATTTAATGAAAATGCGTTAGAGTTGTGAATGCGTGTGCACGGATCATTTTCTCGTTAAATTAGTGTGAATGATCGATAATTTAACGAGAAATGCGTTAGAGTTGCGAACGCGTGCACGGATCATTTTCTCGTTAAATTAATGTGGATGATCGATAATTTAACGAAAATGCGCCAGAACCGGCTATTTCCTACTACTCACTTTATTACCAAATGGTTTCCATATTTAGATAGCCAGCTCTATAAGCTTTAATTTGATATGTGAGTTTAGGTATGTTAAGTGTAATCTTAAGACACTAGAGCTGTTATACTGGAGACACCCCCGAAGGTACACTGTAACCTTAATAAATGATGTTAAATATTCGTCAGTTTGCAAAAGCCATACTCAATAATGTTGTAAATTCGGGACAAAAAGAACAAGCCCTAAAAAGATTTCAAAAGGATGGCAAGATCAGGTGTGCTTATGCTTTAACTGGCCATTTACCTTTGATCGTATAAATAATTAATGAGCAAACAGCAATCAGAAATATATTTATGCAGAACCAATGATGCGCTTTTGGTGTGCAAAGGCCAAGTTTAATGTTTAAGATTTTCTAATACAAATCAAATCACAGTTGTGGTATACAAAAGAAGTCTAGTTGTTTCCACAGAAGGAAGATCGTATAAATCATCCTTGATGCTCTGCTGGTTACCTTGTAATAATAATAATAATAATAATAATAATAATAATTGCTGCGGAACGAGCGTAGCGAGTGAGCAGCAACATAATCAGGATTTAAGAGAAATATATGAGAAAAAAATATAAGCTAGGACAAATCTCGATTTGATCGCTTTTTACCAGAATTCACTGCGCCACGAACACATTTTGGGCCAGAATGCACTGCGCCACGAACAAGAGCCTCGCTTGCTGCTTCTAGCTGTTGACTGCGTGATTTGTAATATTTTGTTCCAACATATCCCAGTCGAAATCGGAACTGAAGTGTCGAAGACTACCGCGAGTTGAGCGAGGACTGTGAGGCATGGTGATAGGACCGTTGAATGGCAAAGATTTTCGAAGATTGTACGGAATAAAAGACAAATTTACTTTGAAATCACTCCGACAGCGGTCGATGAGACTGAACTGAGCTGAGCGCTTGGGGACGCGAAACCTGAGCTGAGCTTGGGAGACGTGAACACAGTAATTAACCTAAATTTTCGCACCTTCCTCGTGGTCAACGCGTCCTTAACTCAACAATATTCTACAGACATTGCAGGAACTTGATGCGTGAATTACAAAACAAAATTAGTCTTATGAGCTGGAATTTTCGTCGATTCATCCCGGTTACATTTTCTTTGCTTCCCCGCAAAAAACGAAAGAGAAAATTCTGTAATACTAGCGAGATGATAAAACAGCATTATTACAACAAATTTACCGCAGCAGTTACTATCTTTTGGATACACTAGTAATAATAATAATAATAATTGCTGCGGAGCGAGCGCAGCGAGCTAGCAGCAACATAATCAGGATTTAAGAGAGATATATAAGGTGGGACGAATTCTCAAATTCATCACTTTTTACCAGAATGCATTGCATTTAACCACACTTTTTACCAGAGTTCTCTGCGGCATTTTTGACATGTGCTCTGACAAATTTCTTTGGGTTTCTGAAGTTTCTTCGATGTGATAATTTAACGCGTTTTGCTATTGAGACTTAACTAATAGATCTTTGATTAAAACTTTCAACTAAGAGAATTCGTTGACCTTTTTCCAGGGTAAAGGCAAAGTGCGATTAAACTTGTTCGAATGTTTTCTTCGTGAAGCCAATAATCACGGTAAAGGCAAGCTAGTAAATATAACTAGTGTATCCAAAAGATAGTAATTATGCTGCAGTAAATTTGTTGTAATAATGCTGTTTAATCGTCTCGCTGGTATTACAGAATTTTATCGCTCATTTTTTGAGGAGAAGCAAAGCAAATGTAAACTGGATGAATCGACGAAAACTCCAGCTGATATTAAGACTAATTTTGTTTTGTAATTCACGCATCAAGTTCTTGCAATGTCTGTAGAATATTGCTGAGCTAAGGACACGTTCACCACGAGGTAGGTGTGAAAATTTAGGTTAACTAATGACAGTGAGTATGTCGCGTTATAAGCTACAATAGAAGACATAATTACTTGAAACACTTCACAAAGAGTCTAGACTTGTCGGTTCAGAAATATACAGCACGCGCGGGCCCTCTCCTCTCCCTCCAATGTTGCTCCTCTCTCCCCCAATGTTGCCGTTCGCATAATTTTCATTTATTTTTGACGCTAGCATCTTGAACATCAACATTGAAGGGGAAAGAAGGGAAGAAAGCGGACACCGTTCCAACAATTGTGACCGATATTGTATTTGTTTTGATGAAGAGATCAGTATGAGATAAAGTACATGCAGAACATTTTGAAAAAATGTTTTGGTGATCTGTAGCGGTTATGTTTATTGTGCCAGCTACTAATATATATTATATATATTTCAAAGGTCAAGAAGAAACTCAAAATCCTATTACAGTTGAACGATAAATGATGTAATTTGTGTTGGAGAATGAATAAAGAAAGTAAGAAATTCGAGTGTTATGTTTATGTCGTGAAGACAATTTTGTACAGCCGGTTGTTTATATAGCATAATTAGATTATAAACAGTAAGAACAATTGCCTCAAATGAAAACATCTCGCTCAGTTACTGCGTAAGAGAGTCCTAGCGTCCATTTTATATGTAAATTGGGCGCAAATATGGAAAACGATTCGATTATTGATAGTGATCAAGAAAACTTGACTGGCGCAAGAGTAGCTGAGGGTCCATCGCAGTTGCAATCACTGACGTGTCGTCAAGTTCGCAGTGTCTATTTAATAACTTACAGTCAAGCGGATTTAGAAATTGTACCCACACGAGAACAATTCTCGCGGCTAGTTTTGGAGAGCTTTGCGAACGCAGACCCATTTACAAAATCAGAAGTCGTTCAATGGGTTTGCTGCCAAGAAGTGCATAGAGATGGTGGATTACACTATCATATGGCCGTCAAACTGAATGCGCGTCGCCGTTGGTTGAAAGTACGCAACTACTTAGATGCGCGATACGGCGTTAAAGTAAATTTCAGTAGCAATCATTTCAATTATTATTCGGCGTGGCAGTACACAACGAAGGAAGATCCGTCTTATGTGCAGTCTGTTAATCATCCTGACTTAGCGAATGCTGCAGAACCAAGCACGTCTGAGGCAAGTATTTCCCGCGCAACAGCTGACTGCAGCAGTGCTGAGACTGAAAATCAAGAATTACCAAAAAGAAAAAAGGCGCGGAAGAGCTTATCTATTTTTGACGTATCGCAAATAGTGGTAGAAAAAGGAATTAAAAATCGACTAGAGCTTCTTGCCTTGGCTAACGAACAAAAAAGGGAAGGAAAAACCGACTTAGCCCAGTTTATTGCGAATCGTGGAGGAAAAGCAGTGGACGAAGCAATTTCAGTGGGGTGGGAATTGGAGAACGCCGAAAAAAAGCTTGAAACAAGTCGACTGAGTAGAAGCGAGATCTTGTACCAACAACTTGCGGAAGAATGCGTGAGTGGTTGTAATAGGCGATGGCTACAAATGGCTGAGGATGTCCTTCGAAGCAACAACATAAAAAGGGAAGATTTTTCTGAGGCTGTCCGCAACGTTCTTGAAAAAGGCCGAGGGAAATATCGCAACCTATATTTGAAAGGCCCGACTAATTGTGCGAAAACATTTCTACTCAATCCTTTGAACACTATTTATCAGACATTTTCTAATCCAGCATCTACAACGTTTGCTTGGGTGGGAGCTGAGGATGCAGAGGTTTTGTTCCTCAATGACTTTCGATGGTCAGCCAACATTATTCCGTGGCATGACTTTTTATTACTTTTGGAGGGTCAGGAAGTACACTTGCCAGCTCCTAAGACGCATTTCAAGCAAGACATTTCGTTTAAACGTGATACGCCTATTTTCTGTACTGCTAAAGACGAGATTTCCTTTGTGCGTGCGGGAGTTTTGGACGAAAGAGAAACGGACATGATGCGTGTTCGCTGGCGAGTTTTCTCTCTCTACTCGCAAATACCAGAAGAACAACAAGTTCATGTACAGCCTTGCGCTCGATGCTTCAGCGAACTCATTTTTCTGACCCAGCGTTCATAATTTAATTACTTTGCTTAAGGTGACACGCGAGTTGTTCGTGTGTAACGATTCACCATGCAGCTCGGAAGTGATTTTATTGCGCTTGTCTATATTAAAAAGACGTTTATTGAACTTTTCCTTTATAATTAGATTGCATGTGTTATATTTCTTATTTAACAGAACATATTAGAGATGTACTGAATAATTCGTACATTTTAGACACGGTTCACCGTTGTCCCGCTGTTTATTTAAAGAAAATTGTTGTGTTTTATTTTAAAGTCACGATTCACCATGGTGAATCGTTGGGATCTTCTATTCTGTGATGTGCAATAAGCTATAATTTACAGCCAATGTTTCATTGTGGTTTATTTATATTAATTGGACAATGTTTTACGCAAAGACATCGTTTAAAGGAGAGAAAATTATGAATTGCTTCATTCAGTGAACTTCACCATTGTGTTTAGACGTCATGTTTAATTATAATTAATTAAATGATAACTGATTGAACTGATCCGAATGAACTTACCATTGCAAAATGTTACTCCAGAAACTGTACTATATTTTGTAAACAAAATAAATCTTTCATATGATGGTCTACACTTTTTATCTTCGGGGCTCGCTACATACACATTATCACAACTGACGGAATAACATCAAACATCAAACTGTAACATAATACGATAGTTGTCCATAGTTTAGGTTTTGTAACTGGACTTCCGCTTCCGGTCTCCAGCTTCCCCGCACATGCGCAGTTACCATATAGTTATATATTCCATGTGCTTGTGAAATTGATTCATTCTTGTAGCCTTCTTGTAATAAAAGTGTGTTCAGTCTCAAGTGTAGTTCGCTAGCGACCCGTATCATTACATGGTGTCAGGGATAAGCGATCGTTGGTACAATGTTTTCGTGCTGATTTCTTCGTGAATTAGAACACCAGGACGGTGTACACAACGGCACATTTTGGATCTCCGATCGTCGATCGCCACGCCACATATTTACAAAATGGCGGAGCTTGCTGGCTTACCTGTTCCTCGAATGGACTGGCACAGTTCCGACGCGCCTCAAGCCCTGAAAAAGTTCAAAGCACTCACTGAACTGTACTTCAAAGGCCCGCTAAGTGACAAAAGCGAAGAGGAAAAGATCAGCTACCTTCTAATTTGGTCAGGAGAGGAAGGGATAGAGCTTGCATCTACATGGTCGCTCACCGCCGACGAGAAGAAGAAACTCGATACGTATTGGTCGAAATTCGAGAACTACGTGTCTCCTAAAAGTAATTTCAGGCTGGCGAGGTACAAGCTTCGTACTCTCCAGCAGCAAAAGGATGAAACCGTCGATTCGTTTCTCAAGAAGGTTCGGGTCCTCGTGAATGAATGCAAGTTCGCCAACGCGGAAGAGCATATTATTGACGCCTTGATTTTCGGCTCAAAAAGCGCTCATGTTCAATCAAAACTCCTCGAGCAAGATGCAACGCTCACCCTCGACAAAGCCATAGATATTGCGAGGACACAGGAGGCAACGACCAGCAACTACAAGATATCCGAGGAAACACGAGCAGTACTGCAATACATGCACTACAGAAGGGAAAACCCTCGAACCCCGCTAAACAAGTTCAATCAAAACTCTGTGGAAGTTGTGGAACTCAGCATGACCTGTCCAAGAAAGCCCTATGCCCAGCATATGGAAGTGAGTGCAAGGCTTGTGGCAAGCCAAACCATTGGAAAAAAGTCTGCCGTTCTGCCAAAGTAAAGAACCCTCCGAGAAGGAAACAAAGCCATGGTCCAAACAAGGACAGAAGCAAGCCCAGTTCAAGTCTACCTGTTCACACCGTGACAGAGGAAGGAAACACTCCAGATATACCTCAACTGTATTTTGACTCCTTAACTGTAGATGGCTTAGAAGCGAACAACAAACAGGCAGTGGTCAAGGTGCAAGTTAGTATTGGGCAGCGCAGTGTACCCTTGGTGTGCAAAGTGGACACAGGTGCAGAGGGAAATGTCATTCCTGTTAGTCTCTTCAAGGAGTTATGCCCTGACTCGCCCTGCGATTCAAGTGGAGCACCTATCGGTTTGACCCCGTCAACTACCACTATCACCGCATTTGGTGGTAACAGTGTGCAACACTATGGGACATGTACCCTCAACCTCGAACATGATGGCCGATCAAAATTGTATCCTTTTCATGTAGTTAATGCTGGAGGACCTACCATCCTAGGGCTTCCAACCTGCACTGACATGAATCTTGTGACTCTGCACTGTAGCATATCAACTCAAAAGCAGTCGCCTTCATCTCCAGGCTCCACTTCTAAGCGCGCTGGGAATCCAGAAGCTAAGGCAAAGCTACTCTCACAGTACCCAGATTGTTTCGAGGGTATCGGATGTTTCAAAGGTGAATTCCACATCACTATGGACCCCAATGTCCCTCCTGTAGTGCACCCGCCACGACGAGTACCCGAAGCCCTTCGCGAGCCTCTAAAAAAGGAACTTGATTCGCTTGTAGACCAAGGAATCATAGCCAAAGTGGATGAACCCACAGACTGGGTCAATTCTCTAGTATGTGTCACAAAGAGTAATGGCAGCCTCAGATTATGTCTTGACCCAAAGGATCTAAACCGTGCTATCAAGCGCCCTCATCACTGCACCCCGACACTAGATGAAGTGCTTCCAAAGCTGAATGGTGCAAAGTTTTTCTCGATAGTTGACGCTCGTAGCGGCTATTGGAATATTCAGTTGGACCACGAGAGCTCAATGGTTACTACCTTCAATTCACCACATGGGAGATACCGGTTCCTAAGACTCCCATTTGGTTTGGTTTGCGCACAGGACATCTTTCAGAAGAAGGTTGATGAGACTTTCAGTGACCTCCCTGGGGTCACTGGCATTGCAGATGATATTGTTGTGTGCGGATACAAGGAAGATGGAAGCGATCACGATAGAAATCTTCAAGCTGTTATGGCACGTGCGCGAGAAACTGGTCTGAGATTTAACCCTGACAAGTGCAAGATCAGATGCACAGAGATACCATTCTTTGGTCATGTCATAAGTGCTGATGGCCTTAAGCTAGACCCACAGAAAGTCGAAGCCATTGTCAACATGGACCCTTCGAAAAGTCTAGCAGATCTCCAAACCTTCCTGGGAATGACGCAATTCCTCAGCCGTTTCATGCCTAGCCTAGCTTCACTCTCGGCAAGCCTGTGGGACCTAACAAAGAAAAGCAGTGAGTTCCGGTGGGGACCAGAGCACAGCTCAGCCCTGGAGAAAATAAAGAGTTTGGTCACCTCACCCAGTTCCCTCCAGTATTTTGACAACAGTAAACCAGTAGTAATCCAAGTGGACGCATCGCAGCGTGGTCTTGGGGCAGTTTTGATCCAGGATAAAGGCCCTGTTGAGTACAGAAGCAAACTGTTAACGGAAACTGAAACCCGATACTCGAACATCGAGAGAGAGATGCTTGCTGTGGTTCACGGCCTGGAGAAGCTACACTACTATGCCTATGGCCGGCATGTTATTGTAGAAACTGACCATAAACCGCTAGAGGCGATATTTAAGAAGCATTTGTCTAGTGCCCCACCACGCATTTCCCGGATGATGCTCCGTATACAGAAGTACGATGCGGAAATACGATATGTCCCCAAAGAAGATACCACTGGCCGACGCCCTGTCGCGAATCAGCCCATGTGTAGGCAGCGCAATCGCAGGCATTGACGTACAAGTGCATGAACTGCACCTGCACCTTAACGCAAGCCCAACCAGGATCAGTGAGATCAGAGATGAAACTGCCAAAGACATCGTACTGAGCTCCTTGCGAACACGAATTATGCAGGGTTGGCCGGACAAGAGAGCTGAGTGCCCGTCTTATCTGCACCCCTACTGGAATTACAGAGACGAACTCACCGTTGCTGATGGACTGGTACTCAAAGGGACACGAATTGTTGTTCCCAAGACCCTTCGGCCAGTGGTGCTTGAGCAGCTACATTATGCCCACCAGGGCGCCGAAAAATGCAAATTGAGGGCGAAGGGATCCGTCTTTTGGGCAAGTATTAATGCAGATATCGACGAGATGGTTAAAGGATGTGCCCCGTGTCAGCGCCACCAGAGTGCAAACGTGATGTTCCGCACGATGTTCCGACGAGATGGTTAAAGGATGTGCCCCGTGTCAGCGCCACCAGAGTGCAAACATGATGTTCCGCAGCGGCCTTGGCACACCGTCGGTTCCGACTTATTCTTTTGGAATAATTCTGCATACCTGCTTGTCTGTGATTATTATAGCAAGTTTCCTCTTGTCCGAAAACTGAATAATATCCAGTCAAACACCACCATTGCTCATCTGAAATCAATCTTCGAGGAGCAGGGAATCCCCAGCAAGGTTGTGACAGGCAACGATACACAGTTCACTTCTGCTGCATTCCAAGACTTCAGCCGGCAGTACGGATTCACCCACACAACCACGAGCCCATACTACCCTCAAGCAAATGGCTTCATTGAACGAAATGTGCAAACGGTCAAGAACCTTATGCAGAAGTGCAAGGAGTCAGGTGCAGACCCCCACTTAGCCATGTTGTGTCTGCGGACGACACCTCTTGATCACCATCTTCCATCACCTGCTGAGCTTTTGAATTCAAGGGTATACCAGACCAACCTTCCTTCCTTCCCTAACCTGAAGTTGCACACTGTTGCGGACGGAGATATAAATGTCAGGCTTCAGATGAAGCAAGACCAACAGAAGATGTATTACGACAGATCAGCAAAGTCGCTTCCACCAGTTTATCCGGGTAACCCAGTGCGCGTTTGTGATCCCTTAAGCAAAACATGGGAGCCAGGTGTAATCAAAGATGCAGCGGAGTATCCTCGCTCATAATTTTTTTTTTTATGTTGTCGACATGCAAAGTGGTTCTACCCTCACCCGTAACCGGCGACACATCCGCCCAACTAGTAAGATTCAAGCCTCGGTTGATGTGCCAGATACCTCAACGACGGGTGATGTGCCAGACACCTCAACGAGGGATCCGCTCCCTTCACCAGAACCTGTACCCAGCGGCCCCGAGTCCAAGCATGCAGGCCCATCTATCAGTAGCCCCTGCATCCCACCAAGCAACACGCCTCGCCGATCTAGCAGAATTGTGAAACCACCAGACAGGCTGAATCAGTGAGCTGGAATTCACCTATGTGAACCCTTGGTCTTATAAGATATGAAAACATTGTTCTCTTTCTTTAGCTCACAATGATTATATAGTGTTGTCAAGTAGGAATTTAGCATTCAGTGGTTATGTAGAACTTTCTGCCATGATCTTTTCTCTAGAAAGAGAGAGATGTCATAGTTTAGGTTTTGTAACTGGACTTCCGCTTCCGGTCTCCAGCTTCCCCACACATGCGCAGTTACCATATAGTTATATATTCCATGTGCTTGTGAAATTGATTCATTCTTGTAGCCTTCTTGTAATAAAAAGTGTGTTCAGTCTCAAGTGTAGTTCGCTAGCGACTCGTATCATTACAATAGTGATTCACTTAATTACAGTTCAAAACACTATTTGTTGAAAATCATTTAAAATACAAAGTCATTTTGCACTGAAAATTCTCTAATGGAAAATTATAGCTTTACTGTCACAAAAATATCTAATAGTCAATATTAATAATTTTGGTACGTGCACCTCTGTTTGCAATAACAGCAGATATCCTTTTGGACATTGAACCGATTAACCTGTTTACAGTTTCTACGGGTAGGGATAAAAATACATTTATTACACTGCGCTTTAAACTCTGAAAAAGATTCACGTCGGAGATTCTGTTCTTTCGCTTGCTTTTTAAGAATCTTGCCAACGATAGGAAATAGATTTTCGATGGGATTTAAATCGGGACTACGTGGTGGTAATTTTATGAATGTGCTATGGGCACGTTCCATCGCCCCTCGCGCCAAAGCTGAATTTTGAGATGGGTCTCCATCTTGGATCCAAAGACGACGGTTTCCTTTACGAGCCGCTTGGAAAAGCCGTTCAAAATGTTGGTCAATAAAAGACTCGAAGTATGTCCCACACATACGTTCATAAGGCTCACAACAAATAACGCCTTTGTCATAGGAAATTGCGACAACAAGTTTTACTAAATTGCCTCCTGTACCCTCCTTGCGACCCTTTGAAATGCAACCATTTGCCAGTCCCTCGCTCTTCTTTCTCCAAATGCGCCTTTGTGGTGCACATGCTTGATCCATTGGATTTCGTTTGTGTGTGAAAGCCGTTCCATCCAAGTAAAAAGCGAATCTCTTGTGTCCAAACGTCAGCTCTGTAATTTTTTCTTCATGTCCTTTGCAAACCTGACTCTTTTGGCGTGATCTTTTTCGGTCATGAGTCCTTTTCTCCGTGTTTGGAGATAAAAGTATCCTTGCGAATTGAGATAACGAGTAACTGTCCTTACTGAAACCTGCCTTTGGTCGATGCCTGATTCTTCCATTAGCTTTTTGCAAGTGAAAGTACCATCTCTCATTCTTAGTATCCTTAGAATCTGATAAGTTGCCTTTTCTGCCTTTCACTCAACTTGAACTTTCGTCCCCTTTTTAAACGATTATTTGACAAGTTCTTCTTAGAACATGCCTCCTTTGCAATTCTAGAAACACTTGCGATTGAAATTTGGCATATTTCAGCCACTTTCACGAACGGACAATCTTTTCACCCGGAATAAGTAATATGCACGTGCCCTTCGAACGCTATCAATGCGACATTTAAACACCATTTGTCTCCTCTTGTCTTTTATGCTGTAAGAAATTGCAGTTTTCCGATTTTTCTCCTTTTCTTTATTTTTAAGTCACACTAACATCAAGACTGAGTTTTTATAGTCTTTAACAATGCACACAAAGTCGCTTCCAGAACGTACGTAGTTTATCCCCGTCAGTCAACGCCCAATGACAAATACAATAGAAGACATAATTACTTGAAACACTTCACGAAGAGTCTAGACTTGTCGGTTCAGAAATATACAGCACGCGTGGGCCCTCTCCTCTCCCTCCAATGTTGCCGTTCGCATAATTTTCATTTATTTTTGACGCTAGCATCTTGAACATCAACATTGAAGGGGAAAGAAGGGAAGAAAGCGGACACCGTTCCAACAATTGTGACCGATATTGTAGCTGGTCGTGTTAGCGTCTCCACGCGCTCGGCTCAGGTTTCGCGTCCCCACGCACTCAGCTCAGTTAGTCTCATCGACCGCTCTCTTTTATTCCGTACGATCTAAGAAAATCTTTGCTATCCAACGGTGCTATCGCCATGCCTCACAGTCCTCGCTCAACTTGCGGTAGTCTTTGACACTTGAGTTGCGATTTTGACTGGGACATGTTGGACCAAATATTACAAATCTCGCAGCCAACAGCTTGAAGAAGCAAGTGGCGCAGTGCATTCTGGCCCAAAATGTGTTTGTGGCGCAGTGAATTCTGGTAAAAAGCGATCAATTCGAAATTTTTCGTAGCTTATATTTTATTCTCATATATTTCTCTTAAATCCTGATTATGTCGCTGCTCATTCGCTGCGCTCGTTCCGCAGCAATTAAGTTAAAGTAGCGCTTTCTGAAATAAAGTTTGCTTTCAAGATTTTTTGATTCGCGAAAACATGCGAATCATCTTTACGGATAAGAATGGCATTTTATATACACAGGAAAAAAAAAACTACGAGTTCTTGGGATCTTTATTTCATATAATGATAAAGGAAACAATAAGAAAAATGTACAGAGTAAAATTGATAATCTTAACACGAAACTCGATATATGGAGAAGTCGCAAACTTTCGTTATTCGGTAAATGTCTTATCGTAAAAAGTTTGGGGATCTCTCAGTTGGTTTATTCAGCATCTATGTTAGATGTCAATGCAGAAGACACCGTCAAAGTAAAGAAGTCCCTTTTTAACTTCATTTGGAATAAGAAACAGGACAAAATTAAGAGAGATGTTGTGCCAAGATTATAGTAATGGAGGCCTACGTGCTCCCAATCCAAACATTCTTTTCAAATCATTACGGCTAGCCTGGATTTCAAGACTTCTAGTGATGGACGAAATTGCGATAGAGTCATGGAAATCTATTCCAACTCACTTTTTTCAAAAATATGGAGGTCTTAATTTTCTTCTTCATTGTAATTACGACTCCAAATTTTTAAAGGAATCCAAAATTCCACTTTTCTACAGACAAATGCTGGCTAATTTCCAAGAACTTAGGACCTTATATCAATATAACAATGGCCAAGATTTAATTATTTTCAATAACAAAGACATCCTGATCAACGGAAAGAGCTTTTTCTACCCAGAATGGAAGAAGAAAGGTGTCGTTTTTATCCATGGCGTGTTAGATAATTGTGGAAAATTATTGTCCTTTAATGCA
This sequence comes from Cladopsammia gracilis, assembly GCA_022457155.1. NCBI lineage: Eukaryota > Metazoa > Cnidaria > Anthozoa > Scleractinia > Dendrophylliidae > Cladopsammia > Cladopsammia gracilis. The sequence goes on from JAJGOT010000318.1 coordinate 95,834, forward strand.
TTCCAGACAAAATTCAACACAAAATCTAATTTTTTGATCTACTTACAAGTGATCTCGGCAATCCCTAAACATTTACTTCAAAAAATCTAGATCTGTAAGCACAAGAAATGGATTTATAGATGATGATACAACCTTTCAGTTGTCTCCTTCGTTAATTATTGATCTATATAAAATGAAATCTAAGGACTATTATTGGCTTTACATCAATGCAACCACCGTCAAAGCCACGGGCCAAAAAAATGGGAGAAAGAATTAAAATTAGAGAACATAGAATGGACATCAATATTTAATCTCATAGGAAAAGTATGCCGAGAGAACAAACTAAGAGAATTCTATTTTAAATTGATTCATAGATTAACTGTTACTAATAAGGAGCTATGTACATATGGTCTGGAAGACGTAAATAATTGCTTTTATTGTGGAGGACTTGAATCGATCACCCATACTTTTGTGGAATGCTATTCGTCTCAAACGTTCTTTGATAGAATTATTCACTGGTTTAATAAGAAATATCATTACACCTTTTCTCTAACACCTTTAGAAAAACTTTTTGGGATAGTAACTAATGATGATGAAAATGATCACGCTACTGTGCTAAAATTAAATTTCTGCTTATTATTTGGAAAATATTACTTATACAACCAGAAAATGCACTCAGAGCAATGCAACTTCGACCATTTTATCTCAATGATGGAACAAAAGATATACATTGAAAATCATATACAGAAAAACTAAAGGGTGTGAAGATGTTTCAATCTCTTGCACAACTTGTATTCTTTGCTTCTTTTTTTCTCGATTCTTGATGTAAGTTAAGATATGTTGTGCTCGACTACTATTACTTTTTTTATTATTGTTATTATTATCATTACTATTATTACTTAATTATTATAATTTTATTAATAACTTATTATTTAATTAAATTATCTTTCAGTATTTTATTTAACTTGTAACTCTCACTATTGTAAGTGTTTGTTGTTCGTGTTATGAATAAAATAATAAAATTTAAAAAAAAAATACACAGGAAAAATCGGAAATTTTAGAAAACACAAGACATAATAAAGCAGGTTGCTGAATTTAAATATTATTTTGTGATGTTTATAATATAATTCGCAGACGGCTGCACTTCGCGCTGCAATTAGGATAAATAAATCACCAAGCCTTCCGGAAGCAGAAAATCACTGAATTCTGATAAGCGTTTAACTCTTTTATTCAAGGGAAAGACATTTTCATTCAAGGAAATATGAGTTTCATTAAGACGTTTTGACCTTTAGAACAAATATGTTGGATTCGTGATCGTGAAAAAACAGTGCGCGATCAAATTACATTCCACATGAAATTTGCATATATGAAAGAAGTGTATTTGCAAGAACACTTTGAAGAAACTGTGAAGCCTGGAAAAAAACTAATACATGGCAAAATCAAAGCTGCAGTTATTTAAAGAACTAGCTTTATAGAAAAATTTCATTTCGATTTGGTCTTGAAATCAAACAAGGGGGGGTCATGATGCATCACGCAATATTTATTTTTATTAAAATGTTTCACCATTTTATAGCACCCATCACCACAGTTTTGACATTATGAAAGCATAATCTCGTGAATCCGATTACATGTATTTTTGTTCATTACCTGTAAATTTAGGGCTTCCAATAATTTATTGGAAACCGGGCAGGAGAAGGGTCAAACAATCTTGCCATCCGTCGGTAGGGGGAGGGGGAGTGGATTCTTTCTGGAATAACCCAATGTAATAGAAATAATACATGGTTAACGTTTGGGAAGTATTACACTTGTGTTGGTTTGATCGGGAATCAATAAATTAATATTCAAAGAGAGTACAGAACAATTGGTAGCTTCAATCAACGCGTCTTAGAGTCTCGTGTGCATGAGTATAGGCTGTGTGTAGAGTGAATACAGCATGTTATGTTTTCCAATAATAATACCCCCCCCAAAAAACGATATATCAAATTCACCTATATGTGAACTCAGTGTCGGTGAAAATAACACTAACTAAACAAATCAAATGTTCACACTGAATATCATTTGATAAATTGGACCTACTACGATTATAATTTACCTTCCTACTTCGACATATGTGAATTTTTTTGCCTGGGGGTGGGAGGGTGGTCTTAGTTTTAAAAACACTGCACAATTTGTGACTATTTTCAGAGTCTCACCTAAGCAGATGGATCACTGCCTAGCTAATGTCAACATCAACAGAATGAGCCGCAGCATTACTATCTTTTAGATACCCTAGTAATAATAATAATAAAGGAGGGAAAGGGAGAAGAACTGAAGAGCCATTCTGGAAGAGAAGGATTAAGAGGAATATCGAAACTTGGAGAAAAAAAGACCTGTGTATCATTGAGGAAGTCCGAAGAGGAAACATGAGACTGAAACAAAGAGAGAGGGAAAGGTTGAACAGAAAATATCATCTTGAGGAAAGGGGCACTTTGTATGTCTCAGGCATGTTGAAACAGAAGATCAGGGCAGGTGGAATTAAGATCAAAAGATACGACGAGAGATGTCAACAGTTCAAACAGAACCACCTGTTTAGAACTAACCAGAAGCTGTTCTATGAAACACTAGATGGAAAGGAGCGAGGAGAAACGGTGTTACCTGATCCCACAGAAGCAACCTCCTTCTGGAACAAGATCTGGTCGGAGGAAGTTGGTCACAATGAGAAAGCATCTTGGCTAGAAGATGTAGAGGCGGAGTTCAGTACAACAGAGGCGCAAGAAGATTTTAGCATCACTGTGGAGGATGTTAGAACTGGAGTGAGCAAGATTGCAAACTGGAAGGCAGCCGGCCCCGATCTTGTTCGGGGATTCTGGTTTAAGAAACTGACAGGATTGCACGCTAGATTGCAAGAATGCTTGCAAGACTGTATATGTCAAGGGAATGTACCAGAGTGGATGGTCAGGGGAAGAACAGTTTTGATGTTAAAGTTGAACTCTGACACCCACAATAGAAGTACCCGCTTTAGTAACTTAAATTTTAATTGTCCACGTTATAAAAATGAAACAGAAGGTGGGCGAACATTTACTGTACGATCAATTAAAGAATGGAATAACCTGGATAAAGACCTCAAAGAATTAAAGAGTGCCAAAGCTTTGAAAAAGAAAGTTATAAACAATTTACTTAGTAAACAAAATAATATAGTAATATGAATTTTCTATAATTTGGATAATGTTATTTTTCTTTTTTTGCATGTTTTTATTATTAAGAATTTTTAGTATGATATACATATGTGCTCTTTTAATATGTTTTTAACTTATATATATCAAATTATTATTACTTTTATTTATGTAAATTTTATGTGTTGACTAGATTACTTTATAGAGGGCCACAGGGTCATCAGTTGTACCCTAACTGTTACGTGCTACCCTCTTAAAATAAAGTTATTAAAGTTATTCAAAGGACCCAGTGAAGGGTACCCTGGCCAGCAACTACCGCCCCATTGCCTGCTTACCCATGATGTGGAAGCTCTTGACAGGAGTTATGGGAGAGAAGTTATACCAGCACTTGGAAAGGAATGGACTGCTAACAGATGAACAGAAGGGGTGCAGGAAGGGATCTTGAGGAACTAAAGATCAATTGCTTATAGATAAGGCAATCCTGAAGAACTGCCGGAGAAGGTTGACAAACTTGTCAATGGCCTGGATAGACTATAAGAAGGCATATGATATGGTGCCACATTTATGGATCTTGAAATGCCTGGAGATGGTTGGGGCTGCCAAGAATATGATCTCTATATTTAGCAACAGCATGGAGAACTGGAAAACAGTACTGACATCAGGAGGAACGGTTCTCGGGCAGGTAGACATTTGGAGAGGAATTTTTCAAGGTGACTCCTTGTCACCACTACTGTTTATAGTGATCATGTTACCATTGACCTTAGTACTACAAAAAATGAGAGCTGGATACAGACTGGCAAAGGACACGAAACCCATTAACCACCTGTTATTCATAGATGATCTGAAGTTGTACGGAACTAGCAAAGATCAACTAGACTCACTTATTCAAGTAGTAAGGATCTCGCAAGATATTAAGATGTCGTTTGGGCTTGACAAGTGTGCTGTCCTGGAAATGAGAAGGGGAAGACAAGTTGGCAGCAGCGGAATAGACCTACCCGACGACCAGCATATCGGGTAAATAGAGGAAGAAGGTTATAAATATCTTGGCATCTTACAGTTGGACCAGACTCTCAACACCAAGATGAAAGGCAAGATAACATCGGAGTATATCAGAAGAGTCAAGAAGTTGTGTAGGTCAAAACTCAATGGAGGAAACTTGATCGGTGGCATTAACACCTGGGCTGTGGGTGTAGTACGCTACAGTGCGGGGATTGTGGACTGGACAATGGAGGAGGTAGCCAACATGGATTGAAGAACTAGGAAGATCTTGGCAATGAATGGTTGCCTGCACACCAGGAGTAATGTCGCGAGGCTTTTCCTGCCGAGAAAGGAAGGGGGAAGAGGATTGATTGGCATCGAGGAGTGTGTAAGGAGGGAGAGTAAATCCCTTCATGGCTACCTAAGAGAGAGCACAGAGTGGATGCTTCAAGCTGCGTTGAAGGAGAAAGTGATTGTTGAAGAAGAGAGCCTGCAGGACTATGAGAGGAGGAGGAAAGAAGAGAAAGTTAAAAACTGGAAGGAGAAAACCTTACATGGTGCGTTTGTCCAACAAATATCAGATGAAGCTGGAGAGGAGTCTTGGAAATGGCTCAGGAATGGATTTTTAAAAAGGAAACAGAAGGTTTGATTCTTGCTGCTCAAGAACAAGCTTTAAGAACAAACTCAATCAAGTACAGCATAGATAAGACCTCAGAGACACCACTGTGTAGATTGTGTGGGGATGCCACTGAAACAGTACGACACATTGTCAATGGATGTAAGAAGCTTGCCCAGAGAGAGTATAGGAAGCGTCCCGACAAGGTAGTCCTGTGGGTACACTGGGAGATGTGCAGGAAGTATGGGATAGAGTGTATTGACAAGTGGTATGACCATCAACCCTTGCCGATCCCAGAGAATGGAGAAGTGAGGATTACCTGGAACATGACTATCTACACAGACAAAGTGCTGAAGCATAATCGGCCAGATATAACTCTAGTGCAAAAAGATACACAGAAATGGACACTTATTGATATCGCTGTGCCAGCGGACCAGAACATCACCAGGACTGAGGAGGAGAAGGTTGAAAAGTACCAGGAACTAGCATTTGAAATTAGAAGGATTCATGGAGCCTCGAAAGTCACAATAATATCTATCGTGATTGGTGCTCTTGGAAGCATATCGAAAGGTGCAAAGACCTGGTTTGGAAAGTTAGATGTACCTGACGCCCTTGGAAGTGTACAAATATCGGCCATTCTTGGAACTGCGCACTTGTTGCGAAAAGTGTTATGTCTCTGAGCTATTGGGAGTGGCCGAGACATATCCAACATTACCCAGTAGAACATCTGGTAACTGGAGAGAAGCGAATAACATAATAATAATAATAATAATAATAATAATAATAATAATAATAATAATAATAATAATAATAATAATAATAATAATAATAATAATAATAATAATAATAAAAAGGGCTTGGAGAAATACATCAAACAAATCCCGGGTAACATCAAAATTACTGAACTACAGAAGATTACACTACTAGGAACATCGCACATCCCAAGAAAGGCACTCTCCATCAAGTAGACTTCTACCTCATTTTAACCCTAGGCCCAAGGAATGGGCTCGGCTACTATGTTGTAATATGGCATAAAGTTAAAGGAGATATCATAATAATAATAATAATGTGGGAACCCGCTTCCAGGGAATATCAACCAGACAGAACATCGTGCCTGAGTCTTAAAGGAATAAACACATAATAACAACAATGTTTAACCAGGGAACCAACATCACCGAGGTGCTTTTTGAAGTTTTAAGTAACAACTTTCCTAACAGACATAATTCTTAATGAGGTATTTATGTAAACTGTTAAACAATCCCCTTCAACCTTAAATGCCGATCAGTGGTGGAGCAAGGAAAGAAGTGTTGAAATGTTTCTATTCTGAAGTAGAACTTTTTCACTACAAGCTCCCCCCCCCATCCTCCTTCATGGTTTTATAGGATAAATAAAAAAGTAAATGAAGCCCTTTGAGAAGTCATTACACAGAAATGGGAAACAGAGTGATTACTTCAGTTTTTGGTCTTGACATTAAAAATTGTTTAATATTATTATTACAACTTAATAAAAGCATACACATTATCTAATATTTTTCTTTGTTTGTATGTAGATTGTTGTCAAGGTAGATGTCAGGATGGATTTACTGCAAGTCCAGAGAGTGCACAGGCAGGCCCATCAGGAGAGTACACAGACACACTAGGAAATGACAACAAAAACGACAAAGTTCCAGACACAGATGTAAATGAAGAAACCTCAGAAAAGGTAAAGGCATATACTTATATTGCATTTTGCAATTTTACATTGATGTAAAGAATTTTTTTTAATAGATCTGCCTGTATGTTGTTATAAAACGTGGGTAAAAAAATCATGGATTGGTTAAATTTATTGGTGATTTAGTTTGAAGTGCCTATGAAATGAAATTTTCGACCCATTTTTTATACTAAAAAATTGAAGTCCATGTTCCAATGATTCATAATTCAAGCAACGAAAAGTATTTTTTTGGACGTCTAAAGTTGGTCAAAAATGAACTTTTCGTGTCCTGGGGCCTGGAACTAGATTAAAAAGAAACAGAATGCACGATCACTGCAACAAACCGTTGAGAATGGCCAGATCCGGGTTTCCAGACCAACATCAGTATTAATACTTGAAGTGAAACAAAAGAAAGGGCAAACTGATCCTTACGGCAGAAAAACAGAAGCAGAAGCAAAAAACATGTTGACATCATGAGTTGTGCAAAAATGCGGTGTCGCTTTCAGACACTTCGGTATTTCTTGTAAACAAACTACTTTTTAGCTATATTTTTAGCAGTTTTGCTCAGTTGGAAATGTCCTCCGACGATGAATTTTGACTACTGTGTTGATTACAAAGGTCTGCACAACTGTTGATGTCACAAGTACTAATTTGCATATTTTGACTGCGCGCTAGTTGTCCCATATTTTTGGCCTAAATAGGCCAACTTTGAGGTAAGAAAAAAATAGATTGTGCACTTGACCAAAACTTAAATTGGAAAGTTATGAGTCAGTGGAACATGGACTTCAATTTTTTAGTATAAAAAATGGGTCAAAAATTTCATTTCATAAGCACTTTAAATTTGATGCAAGAAAAGTTAAGACACCATTACACACAACAATCTAAAGTTGACAAACCCTTGTTGGCAACCTCCAAAACGTTGAACATGGACTTCAATTTTTTAGTATAAAAAATGGGTCAAAAATTTCATTTCATAAGCACTTTAAATTTGATGCAAGAAAAGTTAAGACACCATTACACACAACAATCTTAAGTTGACAAACCCTTGTTGGCAACCTCCAAAACGTTGAGTCATCTCATGTTTTAAATCACATGAAAAATGTCCACACAGCTCAACTTCGTTCTCAGATAGATAGCCATCAAGATAGTCTCAGAGATGCCAAGAATCAAAATAATTTTAGAGAATGAAGATGGATAACCTGATTTACGTTCAGCTGCTCTATATAAAATTTTAATTTTTTTTAAGAATAACAATCAAAATAATGATTCAAAATTATTATGTCTTGCTTTAATCTCGCTCAATTCTCATTTGTTTGTCTTGCTTGTGTCAGCCGAATTATCGCCGTGACTTGTCATGTTCGATTCTCGCTGATTAGCATATTTTTATGGACTGACTCTGGCTGGTGTCTCGCTGAGAATTTTTGGACGAGTTAAATATAACGCTTCCTTAAAATGTGCCAAAATGTGCGTAAACTGTGTTTAACTTGTGCCTTTATGTTTTTTCCCCCTGTGCTTTTGCACAAAATGTGTGCCTTTCACAGAAGCGTGAATTAGTACATAAGCATAGTGTTACCACAGGGAGCCCACAATAGTTGAAAGTATTGAATAAATTAATAAAATACAGTGTTTATCAACTTACTGGCTTGTTTCTGTCGCTCTTTAGGCGTACGTATACGCAGCCACTACATGGATGGACATGACAGCACTGCACTCGTGTGCATGAGCGGCTCGGGGTTGATCTTCTTATAATAAATTGACAAGGGAGGCAACTTTTTCTCAAAACAATTTGAAGACACTGCACTTTCGCCCTCTTTGACACCATAAATTGACTCAAACGAAAGCGGAATAATTGAAGAGGCATATTACCTGCAGAATTAAAAAAAGAAACAGCATTGAAGTCGGATTTTGCTCCTTTTTCACTTCTTTGTTTGGGCTTTTACTTTTCGTCATATGTACGGCCAGTTACCTAATAGGCCAGATTAATTTAGATTCTCGCGCCATCCAGAGCAAAATAAATTCCCAACCCTTCCTCCCAAGAAGTGGTTTGCGCGACAAATTTTACGTTATCTTCTCCCCCATTCAGTCAAAGTTTGCGCGCGACCGGAAATAAAATTAATCTGGACTGTCGTGCAACACATTGATTCAGACTTGCAAGTACTTGGGATTTCATTTTGAGTCAATTAGCAATGTGTAAAAACGTTTTTTTCCTTTTATCTTGTTAAATGAAAACCAGTTTGTCTCTGAAATTGGTATTATATTTTTCTTCTTTCAATGGATTTCGTAATACTCATCTCCCCATATATATCTCCCACCTGTTGGTTCCAGACCTGGACACGAGACTGCCTTTAACAGGATGGGAATATGCGTGTTTAGTTATTTTCCAAAATAAGTAGAATAGTTTGCAGTTGTTTATCAGAAAATAGTGCTATTTTGTCTTCCCTGTTACTGTTGTTGAGTTGAGAAATCGGGAGCAAACTGCAGTGAACACGCATGCCACTGGTGGAGCTAGATACAGGCTGCTCTGGGGAGAATGTGTACATTATATTAGCTCCACGGGGACTTATGACATGACGGACTCCAGCAACTGAAAAGAAATATTCCAACTTTGTGAACTCTGGTAATCTAAGAATACACCCGTAAAGTTCTTGTTCAACAAATACAGAGAAATGTTTAAACCAAACTGTTGAAGATAAGCGAACGCTGAAGTAATTATTAAACATCTGTATACTTCACAATGGATTTGGATTCAATGGCAGAAATCGAACAATCGAACAATCGAATGGCTTGATAGAGAACCGGCTCAAAGTTTTTAAAATTGACTGATCGAGACTTTGCTGGGCCAAAAACAACATGTCAAAACCGTGTGCATCTGGAAAAATATTTCACATTTGAAAAAAAAAACAGTCGATGAAATCCATTTTTAATAGAAACCACCATTCTTGTTTAATCATGTTTAATCATGTTGTTTTCCAACAAGGCTGAGAAATAATGTTCTGTTGTGACAGTTTGAAAGTTATTTACTGCGTATAAAGTGTGTATCACATCAGTCGTTTCTACTGAACAAAATCTGCATAACACAGACTCTAGAAGACACTTTCATTTCGCTTCGTGGACATTATTTGAACTTTCAGTGTAGCACTTTAGTGGTTCAAAATTTACAAAGATTTACACAACCAGGGGTCAATTTAAAAAAACTTTTACAAGTTTAATTTAAAAGTGTAGCCATTGTTTCAGAGGTTGAAAACAATAGCTACACTTGTAAATTACAAGTTTAAAAGTTTTATTAAATTGCCCCCAGCTCTTTTGTTTGTTTTTTTGCACCAGCTGTTATTTAAATGAAGTCCTGCTCACTCATAAAGAAATGTTAACACTTCTAGAAACATTTTGGTACATAACACCATGACTATTATCGCACAATAGTTATATATTTCCTCGGTTTAATTGCTGAATACCCTATCACATGTACATCGACTATATTTTACGTACATGGAAATAAATTAACCGAAAAGCATGTTGCAGTAATAATACTGCATTTCTCGTTCTTATCTCATCAGTCTGATTACTATCCAAATATCCCTGGCTATAGATTTGAATTTGCCCCGACACCTCTTGCTGCTGGAGGTGTTGGACTGTTTATTGATGAAAATGTAAAGTATAGGGTCATTGAAAAAATTTCGTCATGTGCTTTTCAAGCCCTGTGGGTTGAATTACAATTTGAAAGGAAAAGTAACATTGTCTGTGGTGTAATTTATAGGCAACACAACTCCCCTGAGAGCTTTCAGACATATTTTGATGAAACCTTGGAAAAACTTAGTAGCTCTGGCAAGGCTATCTATGTCTTGGAAGACTTCAACATAAACCTCCTCAATGCCGAAACCTGCAACTTTACTAAAGACTTCTAACTATCGTTGCAAAGTTATTCTTTTACTCCTACAATTGATAAACCAACCAGGGTTAACAGTAACTCAGCCACGCTAATTGATAATATCTTTGTAAACCAAATTTGTAGGGAAATCACGACTGATAGTATAATTTCGGATATAAGCGATCACTATTCTCAGTTTTGCATTGTTAAGTCTTTCAAGGTAAAAGAGGTACCCCCAAAAACTATGTATCGGAATTTTTCAAGAGACACGGAGGAAAACATTCATTCTGAGTTATTCGAGTTCAACTGGGATTTGGCCATGAGAAACTGTGGAGATAATGCAGATGCTAGTTTTTCTAAATTCTTTAACAGTGTTAAGAAAATAGTAAACAAGTATGCGCCTCTTTGACCGTTATCAAAACGCAAAGCCAAGCAATTTTCTAAACCCTGGATCACTAGGGGGATACTAAAGTCAATAAAAGTAAAAAATGCTCTTTTTGCATCTGGAAATTATGAAAAATATAAACATTATCGCAATAAAATACTTGCACTCGTTCGATGCAGTAAAAAGTCGTACTATCATTCATATTTCAATGATCATATGACAAATGTCAGAAAAAACTTGGATTGGGATTAATCATCTCATCGGCCGAAATAAAAGAAGATGTAAGCCTATTGTTATGCGCCCTAATGTGCTCAATGACTTCTTTTCTTCTGTGGGTCAAATACTTGCAGCTTCTGTACCTCCTGCTAATTATCATTTTAGTGATTATCTCCCCGTTATTAATTCATCTAGTTCGTTCTTCTTTGAGCCAGTCACTTCCATGGAACTCAAAACTGAAATTTTGCTCCTCCCTACTAATAAAGCACATGGCTTATACTCCTGTCCTGTTCGCGTACTGAAATCTTCTAGTAGTGTACTCTCTTTACCACTAGCACAAATAATGAATATTTCTGTTATAAAAAGGACAATATCCATCCAAATTAAAGCATGCAAAAGTTATTCCCATCTTCAAGAGTGGCGTTGAAACGGACGCTAGTAACTATCGTCCCATTTCTCTTCTTTCACTTTTCAATCGGCTCTTTGAGAAAGTTATGTATAATAGACTAAAATCTTACGTTGAATTAAATGGACTTCTGTACAATGGCCAGTATGGTTTTCGTGAGAGTATGTCAACTCAGCATGCAATTATGGATATTGTTAATTCAATCCAAAGCAACATGGATAACAAATTGTTTACTTGTGGTATTTTCCTCGACTTTAAAAAGGCTTTTGATACTGTGGATCATTCAATTCTTTTGAGCAAGCTATATCATTACGGTATAAGGGGCCCGGTAAATGAATGGTTCTCATCCTACTTAAATGGCCGTGTTCAAACTACTCAAATTGATCAACAAATATCATCGAAAAGAAATGTGCTAACTGGGGTCCCACAAGGGTCTGTTCTAGGCCCCCTACTTTTCTTGATTTATATTAATGACATTTATAATTCTTCTAAAAAGCTTTCTTTTTATTTATTTGCTGATGATACAAACCTGCTGTATTCTCACCGGGGATTCCTTCAAACAATGGCGAAGTTCAACATATTACGTAACTTTAAACCCCAAGAATAGTAGCGTGGGAATGGGTTGCGCAACCTCCGGCACGTTGTTGGCTATATAATCTTATTCTGGTGCGATCAGTCCTTCATAACTTCAAAAGTCCTTTCATGGCGCTCGGGGAGGATTAGTTAAGTACGTTCAAGCCCTCAGTCCTGTATCATCGCTGCGCCACGGTTTTTGTTTTGTTTTCACCATAGCACATGTCCCAGTTATTCCCGGTAAGTGTGCCGTTCGCTTTTCTCTATGTCAGGTCGGGAATTGTACTTCCTTTGTGGTTCGCAAGCCTTTAAGTTTGTTACTAGCTTGGAGTTTTTCGCTCGCATTCCTGTAGCTTCTTACTTTTGGCCTTGTTTTGTACATTTTTTTTCATTAGCTCATATGTTCACGCTGTGTAATGAAATTGTTTCACTGAGCGAATGTGTTTGCGCTGTTATGGAATTTTTACTAGCAATAACAATATAAAAATGCACGTGCAGAGGTATTGTTTTCGCTCATTATTCGTATTGTTTTGTGTAGCTCTCGCTAGCAAATTATAACATTATCTCTCACGTTTTAAGTTCAACCTTCTTAAGTGCGGCCGCTCATAAAATTAACTCGGTTATTTCACTTTTTTACCGAGTTATTTTAACCGGGTTATTTTTGGGTTGTTGGATGGAATTTTCACGAGCGAATTTGCTTACGTTGTTTATTATAACTTTCGCAAGCGAATATGTTTACGCTGTTATATGGAACTTTCACGAGCGAATATGTTTCCGCTGTTTAACTTCCACTAGCGAATATGTTTACGCTGTTAGACGGAACTTCCACTAGCGAATATGTTTACGCTGTTATACGGAATTTCCACGAGCGAATATGTTTACTCTGTTATTTGGAACTTTCACGAGCGAATATGTTTCGCTGTTGGATGGAATTTTCACGAGCGAATACGTTTACGCTGCTAAATAATTTTCACGAGCGAATATGTTTACGCTGTTAGATGGAATTTTCACGAGCGAATATGTTTACGCTGTTAGACGGAATTTTTCACGAGCGAATATGTTTCGCTGTTGGATGGAATTTTCACGAGCGAATACGTTTACGCTGCTAGATAATTTCCACGAGCGAATATGTTTACGCTGTTATATGGAACTTTCACGAGCGAATATGTTTCGCTGTTGGATGGAATTTTCACGAGCGAATACGTTTACGCTGCTAAATAATTTTCACGAGCGAATATGTTTACGCTGTTAGATGGAATTTTCACGAGCGAATATGTTTCGCTGTTGGATGGAATTTTCACGAGCGAATACGTTTACGCTGCTAAATAATTTCCACGAGCGAATAAGTTTACGCTGTTATATGGAACTTTCACGAGCGAATATGTTTCGCTGTTGGATGGAATTTTCACGAGCGAATACGTTTACGCTGCTAAATAATTTTCACGAGCGAATATGTTTACCGCTGTTAGATGGAATTTTCACGAGCGAATATGTTTACGCTGTTAGATGGAATTTTCACGAGCGAATATGTTTCGCTGTTGGATGGAATTTTCACGAGCGAATACGTTTACGCTGCTAGATGATTTTCCACGAGCGAATATGTTTACGCTGTTATATGGAACTTTCACGAGCGAATATGTTTCGCTGTTGGATGGAATTTTCACGAGCGAATATGTTTACGCTGTTATATAAAACTTTCACGAGCGAATATGTTTTTCGCTGTTATATGGTACTTTTCATCATAAAATTTTTTCGAGCGAATATATTTGCACAGTTTAATGGAATTTTCACGAGCGAATATGTTTACGCTGGTATACGGAACTTCCACGAGCGAGTATGTTTATGCTGTTATATGGAACTTTCACGTGCGAATGTTTGCGCTGTAAGATGGAATTATCACGAGCGAATATGTTTACAATGCTTAATGGAACTTTCACGAGCGAATATGTTTACGCTGCTATACCGAACCTTCCGGAGCGAATATGCTTGCGCTGTTATATGTTATATGTATGTATGTATGGAACTTTCACGAGCGAATATGTTTGCGTTGTTAGATGGAATTTTTCACGGGCCGGCGAGTCCGTTTACACTGTTTAATGGAATTTTCACGAGCGAATATGTTTGCGCTGTTAGATGGTCTTTCATGAGCTAATATGCTTACGATGGTTAACGGAATTTGCACTAGCGAATACGCTCGCGCTGTTATATTGTACTTTTCATGAGGGAATGTGTTCGCGCTGTTTAACGGAAATTTTTACAAGCGTATGTGTTTCCGCTGTCGTATGGAGTTCTCGAGCGTATGTGTTTCTCTTGTTTACGCTGTTATGTGGACTTTTTTCTCTGGCAACATTGTTTGCGCTGGTAAGTGGACCCCTTCTCACAAACGAATGTGTTTACGCGGTTGTATCAAGTTTTCCCTTGGCGAATATGTTTCTGCGCCGTTTTACGGACTTTTTCACTAGAAAAATTTATTTGCGCTGGTCAAGCGAATTTCCACGAACATTTTTGCTTACCTTGCTAATTGGATTGTCCACGAGCTATGTTTGCGCTGTTTAACGGATTTTTTCATTAGCAAATTTGTCTCACGGCTCTATGGAGCTCTCGCGAACTAGTGTGTTTACGCTGTTAAAGGGATATTTTCACTAACGGATTTGTTTGCGCTGGTCATGGAATTTGTCGCTAGCACATATGTTTGCGTTGTGAATGGACCCTTTCACTACATAATTTGGCAAGGTATTTTTTATTTGCGCGGCCTTTCGCAATTTTTCACGGCTGCTTTGTTTTAGCTGTTAATTGGAGTTGTGTTTTGCGCTGCTATATGTAATTTCCCGCCAGCAACGCGTTTGCCTGGGGAGCTCTTCCAGACCTACCTTAGTGGACTTCAATTCTAGTCTGTTTTCTAACGCTGTGTTATCTTTTAGTGTCCGTCTATAGTTTGTATTCTGTCTTTTTTCGTGGGTGACCTTTTTTTGCGAAGCTTCCTCGAAGGGATTGTCTAATATCCTTCATTGCTCTGTCCCTGGACGGGGTATTTCGGGGTTGCTTCGCTTTGGGGTTATACCCATCTCTTAGCGGTGTTTCTTTTTATGTTTTTTCCTCAATGCTCGGAATTAGGCTGTGCGCCTACGTTTTGTCTGCTTGCTGGTATTATGTAGGGTTACCCCAAAGCGCGGCGGCCCCGGTGCCCTATTACATCAAGTTTCCATGTTATTGGTTACGGTCTTGGCTAACACGGTACTTTTTGGAAACCAAAACCTTTTTGTTGTTTCTTTTGTTTTTGGAGGTAGTCAGACATTCACAGTCAGACTTGCGACATCCAGGGGTTGGAAAAAGATTCTACAACGTTATCCTAACTAGGGCTGTTGCCTTACAGTTACAGTTACAGTTACAGTTCTCTTTATTTCCTGTGCCCTTGTAGCGGTGGTAGCCGTTAGTACTCAAATGTGGCTTACAGCGCGGTTACTATTTTTTCTGTCCTGTTTTCTTATTATAAGGCTCCCTTCCATTAATTCAGTGCTACCACAAGGTTAGTTAGCTGACCTTCTCCATGTCCGTTTTGCCGGTTTTAGTTTGCGGCAAGTCTACCTACAAGGAGGGAGGATTTTCTGAGTTATGGGAGGAGGACACATTATCTTCATGATCTTCTGCTTCATGCTTACCGTATTTCTGAGTTTTGGGAGGAAAGTCTACATTTTGGTGCTTCCACTCTGGTTTTTCCTAGCACACTCTGCTTCGGGTGAGTTGCCAGGGAGCTTTAGCCGAAGGGCTGGCCTATCCCATATCTTAATATTACATCCTGAGGCATTGTTAGTTGGTAGCCCCGGTGAGAATATATCACTATTCTCACCGGGGATTCCTTCAAACAATGGCGAAGTTCAACATATTACGTAACTTTAAACCCCAAGAATAGTAGCGTGGGAATGGGTTGCGCAACCTCCGGCACGTTGTTGGCTATATAATCTTATTCTGGTGCGATCAGTCCTTCATAACCTCAAAAGTCCTTTCATGGCGCTCGGGGAGGATTAGTTAAGTACGCCCCTCCCTCCTCCCCGCAGCGATGATAGCGCACGCTCCAGGGAGCTACCTACTCACTACCGCCTCGGGCTGGCCTATCCCATATCTTAATATTACATCCTGAGGCATTGTTAGTTGGTAGCCCCGGTGAGAATATATCACTATGCTGATAAGGATTTGAAGTCACTAGAAAGTGTAACCAACACTGAATTGCAGAAAGTCTGTGACTGGTTGAATGCTAATAAGCTAACCATTAATGCAAAAAAGTCCAATTTTGTTATCTTTAGGCCATCACAAAAGAAGCTTAGCTATCAGATCAACATAAGGATATATAATAATGCCTCAAACAGTGAAACGTGTCTTGAATGTAAAGATTATGTAAAGTTCCTGGGTGTGCTCATCAATAAAAACTTAACTTGGAAATATCATATTGACTACATTGCCTCTAAAATTAGCAGGGTCGTTGGAATTATTGCACGATTAAGGCACTTTGTCCCTCTAAATACTTTAATCCAAATTTACCGTTCTCTGATTTTCCCATATACATATTACGGTATTCTTGCCTGGGGCCAAGCTGCACACATCTATCTGAGGAAGGTCTTTATCTTACAAAAACGAGCTCTTCGGCTGATGTTCTTTGCTGGTAATAGATCTCATACTATTCCTTTGTTTGTCTCTGCTAATGTTTTACCCCTCAATATGCTTTATTTTGAAACAGTTTGTTCTCTTATGCATGACTTATCTACTAATTCTGTGCCTCAGAATATCTGTGATCTTTTTACCTGTTCATCTGACGTTCATACATATAACACTAGATTTTCTAATGCTGGGAATTTATATGTTAATAAATCAAGACTGAGCATTTATCTTAATTTGTTTTCCATTTTCGGAGCTAAGTTGTGGAATTGCCTGAAGCCTAACCTGCGTAAGCTTAGGAAAAAACCTTTCAAAAATAAAATTCACCAATTTTTACTTACGGTACTTGGTAATAAGGATGATTATGTTGAGGTCTCTACATTAATGTTGAAAATTACCAATTATCATTAATCAGACTCCAGCTATTATTATTACTTCTTTATCTTCTATGTGTTATTATTATAGGTTCTTGCACTACTCATGTAAATGCTAGCTATCTGTGAATGTGTGTGTATACCTATTTATTTATTTTATTTATTTATTTTACTTATTTATTTATTTTATTTTATTTATTATTATTATTATTATTATTTTTAATTAATGATTTATTTATTATTTACCTGATTTTACTAATAATTTGTGTTTGCTATATGCAGGTTGTATATTTCTTTAATTTGTTAAATTTAAACTATTGAAATAAAATGATGAAAATGATGAAATGATGATGATATGCCGGGAAAAAATAACACAAATCAAATAAGGTGGATGAATATATTACACACCGCGTAATCCGCATACCTCAAAGCCATCTTGTACATGTCTTAGAGAACTTCCCGCATACGTACATGTTTTCTTAACAGTAATACCACGTAAACCGGCTGCCCAGAATGTTGGCTATGCTATCCACTTCCAGTAAGCCAAAATATTGTGTCCTGAAGACAAAAATACAAAGAGACGTTGGGCACAGGATATACTATTTTGCTTACATGAACAGCAGACCGCTCTCTCAAAGTCCCCTCTAAACTTCGTAGTTGCTAACTAAAAATAATTTCAATTTAAGCAATAGAGCGCATTCTGTATGAGTTTACTGGCATAATAAACTGATGCAGGATGTTGGGAGAACACAAGAAAAGCTTTAAAATCAAGAGTTGCAGACGAGTGATTTACAAGCTTTTTGAATGTTTTCCCAACATCCCAAGTGGGTTTATAACGCCAGTAAACTTATACATAATTTTGTGCCGATCAAATAGCTTATTATTCTCATGACATTCATCGGATGATGCGGGAAAACCAATCAAAACAGCTTAAGGAGGCTCGTACCCATTTCTCAAGTCCACACCCTTTCAATTTTAATGAGCCATATCTTTTGTTGTAGCGCATAAAAAGTCAAGCCACTTTGCATGAAAACACACAAAACACTGAACTTTATGGGAGTATTGGATTTGTTTACATCGGTGCTTCCATGGCAACGGAATGGTGATCCTCCGAAATTCACAAGTTGCGGAGTTTCTCTAGATCAAGAAAAATTTTTGTAAAACCCGCTTGTGGACTAGTTGATTAGACCATGGACTTCAACTGGACAAAGTTTGAAAGAAATGTATGAGAGCATTTTTGAAATTTTTAGGGATGAAGTTTTGGGGATTATAAATACAGAGAAAAACATACTATCGACATAATTGGCTAATATCTAAAGAAAACGATGCGCGATGGGAATGTAGTTTCATCTCATAGTAGTTTGATTCCATTTGAAATGGTGCGTGAAAAAGTGAGGGGGTTGCTTTGGCCGATTGCTAGAAAGAAGGATTTGATTAGTGTGCGTTCAGCTGCTCTTGTTGCCATTTTTGTATGTAATTTGGTCGTATATTTATGACCGGGTAATGTCCACCCCCCTTTTGGTTTCGGAAGCTTCCCAATGGCCTTATGTATATCAATAGCACCGCCTTTATGTAAAGGATCTATTTTCTTTGATAAATCTGATGTAATACTATCCAAAGCTTGATCTAGATATTTGTTAACCATACCTTTTATTTTTTGTTTAGCAAAATCTGATTTAATACCCTTTGAAGCACCAATTCTACCAAGATTATATAAACCTTTTAAAGCGCTTTTAGCTGCAATTTCACCAAGACTGTGACTACCTTCTATATCTAAAAATCCGCCAGCCATCTCTGACTGGCTATTTAGTTTAAATTTTTTTTATTGGATACAAAACGTGTCTTAGTAGCCCCACATTCACTACATTGAGATTTTAACATAAGACGATTATTTTTAGTTTTAACATATTTTTCAGTACCTGGTACAGATTCTGTTTGCTTCTTCTGTTTTACACAATATGATTTAACCATTATATATATAAGTTAGATATTTTTGAAATAATTGATTATGAATTGATGATTGACATTTTGATCCATCATATTAAATAATGGATTGTGAATAGTTTTTAAAATAGTTTTACCCTTCTGTCTTTCATATAGATAGTATAAACACCAATAGCCGCACAAAACAGAATCTCTTTCTTGTATCTCATCTCCAGAATAAAGTATTTGTTTCCCACTTGATGATAAATACATTTGAACCTCATTCGGCATAATTAAACCAAAACTATCAAAGTATTCACAATATTTATCGATATTTCTATAACATACCCAATGTGTGCCTGAACCTATTTGACTGTCCAGATTGATAATACCACATTCTTTCTTTATAATTTGATTAGGTAAAGTGTCACGACTATTAATACCCCTAAAATATCTAATCTTAAGTTTCTTAATCCAATTCATTAAATCTATGTTTGATAATGGTTTATTAATAAATTTTAAAGAATTGCTCCGATTAATGGGATTGAGTTGAATGGGCTGTTTTTTCCTAATAGCAGTCCCTTGCCTTTTTTCCCTTTGCGTTTTCCCCCTTTGCGTTTTTTGGGAGCTTTTTTTTTGGTTGGTATTCCCATACCAATAGGATTTTTCATTTGTTCCCATGTTCCAAAAAAGGGGGGTGGGTGAAGCACATATGGATTAATTAATCCTCCTTTTGATTTTGGTGAAGGAGGAACATAAACTGGTAATGATCTTTTAGATCGTTGTCTATCAACCTGTAATCCTTTACCAGTTAATGCATTCAACAAGAGTGGAACTCCAATACTAGCCAAAAGAGTACCGAGAAATCCTCCCTGTTGTGTTTTTGTGGGTTTAATAACTACCTGACCACCAGTCTGAAGAGCATTTAATATTTGCTTCTTTTGTGATGCAGACAACCAATCTTTATACTTAATCAATTGATTTACTTTATTTTGAGGAATCATAAAACCACCTGTTTGTCCTTTTCCAAAAATCTTATCAATTAGAAGGTTTGCTAAAGCACCCATAGCACCTGTTGCTAGAGCTGGGACTGCTTTTGTTACTGCTTTTGTGGCGTAAGGTAATAGTTTAGTTCCCATCGAAAACAATGATGACCATAGACTACCACCATGTTTTACAGCTTTTCTTATCTGTGTTTTTGAGATTTTAATATCAACGCCAGTACCATTATTCATAGCTTTTTTGATTCTATTCAGTTGTGTTCTGTTAAGCATGAGTTCATCATTACCAGTCAATTCATTTTTATTTAATCAGATTGTTATTGCTGAATTATTTTGATAAGCTCTTGCTAATTTTTGTCTTTGTCCATCTGATGGTCTTTTTTTTTTTTTTTTTTTATTTACATTTTTAAAGTTTACATTCCAGCAAATGATATACAAAGTAACAGTTGAAACTATTATTACAACATAAAATTAAACACTTATAACTTAATAACTAAAATAATAACTAAACAGTAGTATAGCTCGCTCACGACCTGACGGACCAATCAGGAGCGAGTACATAAAATTAGCATCTCATTTGCATCTCATTAACAGCCGGTCAGCCAATCAGAGGCCGAGTTGAAAGGGATGACATCATGGGTTTGCATGAAAGTGAGGCAAAAAAATTGGGGGGAGGGGTGGGGGGCTTATAGTGACCGGAAGTGACCTTAAAGGTTCTTAAAGGTTCTTAAAGGTCGTAATGATGGTGCAATTGGTTGTCTCAAACAACCAGGTCCCAGATCCCGCTCGGGATCCCTCGGGATGGTTCGGGAATCGCTCGGGGAGAGCTCGGGATGGTTCGGGAATCGCTCGGGGATGGTGACTGGACGCACTGGTTCCGCACGCTGGGTGGGTCCCAGATCCCGCTCGGTCAGGGAGACAAAAATAACAGAAAATAACACAAAGAATGCCTTTTTAATAGTCACACAACGAAAAAAAAGCTAGTTGACAAGCGGGGGCATGAGTTCATCCCCGAATGGGAGAACGCCCCTTTTTAGTAGTCACACAACGAAAACAACAACAAAAAACTATTTTTACAAGCGGGGACATGGGTTCCATCCCCGACTGGGAGAACGCCCCTTTGATAGTTCGTCGGGTGAAAAAGTCACATTGTCCTGGACTGGTGTCACGGTCGCCCTTTTTTAATCGACGAGATCCTCATCGGGTCGAAGCCAACTGAAGCCGTAAGGGAGAGTCTTGAACGTGAATTCGTCGCCGATGACGCGTTTGTCGTAGACCACCCCCCAGAGTTTGTCCCTGCGAACGGTGGTCAATGTCTTGGTGCGCTTGTCTCTCTGGATGAAATGGGGGTTGGGTACGTTGATGGTGCGTGGTTTGGGGAGAGGCGAACGCAGTTCGAGGAACAGGGTGTCTTTCATGGCTTGAAAATGAAGGTGTTTTTGCCCGCGCATGTTCAGGGTAAACCCGCGAATTTTCTCTTCCGTCTTTCCCAAGCGCGTCTTGTAGGCATAATTTTTGGGACCGCAGGATACGAATTCCACGATGACGTCACGATTGCCTTTCTTGTCGTCCAATTCGTCCGTCATCTCGCCGAGGAAATTGCCCAGGGGGATCTCGGGTTCGCCGGGTTTCCATTTGTAGACCACCGAATCCGTGTCGAAATACAGGGCATTGTCTCCCACGCGATCCAGGTGATGGTAGAGACGTAACCGGGCCCAACAGGTGGTGAAAGCGGCCACGAAGACGTTGGTGGTTTGACCGCCGGGGACGTCGTCGTCGACTTTGTCGTAGGCGATCTCGAGGCACTCGTCGTTCAGGATGCGGAGATCATGGATGACGATGGTCTCGTCTTTCATGAATTCGTACAGGGAGGCGAGCGCGGTGATTTGTTGGATTTTCCGCTTGTTTTCCCGCTCGCCGAATTTTCCCCAGAAGGAATTGAGGGCCAGTTTGCTGGTGGCTTTTTTTCCCTTGTTCGATTTCATGTTGTCCCGATTGAGGCGGATCCTTTCCCGTCCCCAATAATCATTCAGGAAGAACGTTTGCTGCTCCGGTGTTTTGAGACTTCCGTCGGCGTTCGGGGGCCACCCGGAGGCTTCCGTTTTCCCTTTCAGCCACACGTTGACGTAGTCCTCGAACAGCCCGGTACGACGTTGCGCGGGGGGAAAGTGGTACACTTCGTGAATTTGGAGAATGCGGTACCCCTTTTCCACGGCTTTGACGAGTTCGGGGGTGCACCACGTCCCTCGGATGCTGCGTTGACTCGCCGTGTGTTCGCACACCCAAGTTCGCTCGGTCATGCGTTTGGGGATCTCTTCTTCCACGCAGGCTCGACACAGGGGGAACGTGATTTTGCCATGGCAACGGTACGGCAACACGGGATGAAACAATCCCTCGGGCGGTAACACGGTGCAGTCGGCGATGCCGAAGTATTGGTCGATGTCTTGCACCGGGTGGGTGACGATGACGGGGTGTCTGATGGGGTATTGGTCGTATTTGTTGACGGTGGGATAGAGTGACGTCACATCCACGTACCGAATTTCTTCCCCTTGCGTTTCGTCGATCTCGTCCCATAGTCGCACGGCATTCGTGCGGCCCCCGAAGAAGGCGTCGCGGGGGTTCAGCGAAGGGACGGTGAACGGGCGCGACTCGAGAAAGGCGGTGATGTCGGCTCGTTCACACAATCTCGTCCAACCGCATTCCCAGATGACGACCACGCGGTAGCCGCCGGCTTCCAATTGCCGCTGTTTTTGCATCGTGGCTTCGTGCATTTCCCACTTGGTGCGATCGGGGTGGAGACGGGTGGGCTTGGTCATGCTGCCTTTGAAACAGACGGGGCATCCGTGCCACAAACACCCGTGAAATTCGTACACAGTGCGGGTCGTCTCGTTGAACCCGTCCACTTGATAGCGACGACCCCCGACTTGGAGAGTGCATTCGCCTCCGTTGAACGCGTGCCCAATGACCCCTTGGGTTTGTTGGGAATTCTGCCACTCCAACCACTGGTAGGCTTTCAGGGATTGGTGCCCCCTTTTCCCATTCCATCCGCAGGGGGGTTCCAAGGCCAGGGTGCGGGGACGTAAATGTTTCTTGCGGTAATACCGCATGCAGGCCGAGGCGATGGTGACGCATTTCTCCATGGGATTGAAATCGGCTTTGGCGGCAAATTCCCGTTGAAAAATTTCGCAGCCGGCTTTGAGCACTTGCACGTCCGATCGACAGTAGGCCACCATTTCCTCGTGCAAATTGAACTCGAGATGTTGCACGGTCGGGTACCATTTGTCAAAGTCTTTTCGCACGCCCGGTTTCATGCCCTCGGGGTCGTGATAGCGCGCCTCGGGCCAAGGTCCCACGTACTCTTGATGGGCCTCGGTGTTGAAGAAATGCGGAAAGAAACCTTTCTTGCTTTCCGTCAGATTGAACGTGGCGGCAAAGTCGGAGAGGGGATAGGGGAGGAAACACAGACTGTCCTTGAACGTCAACCGTCCGGCTCTCAGGCTCAAGATTTTCGATCCCACGCAAATTTGATCCTTGACCTCGATGCGATGGTCGTAGAGGTACTGGAGGACGAACATCCCGTCGTAACCTTTGAAATTGTGAAAGATCACGATGACTTCCCGCGGTTCACCCAGCACCTCCGTTTTGGTCAGCAGCCAATCGTAAAATTGCCCGGTGCAATCGCGACCGTAAAACACCAGGGCGGGCACGGTGTCGAGATGGTCTTCCCCTTTGGCGCAGATGAGGATGGGCACGTGCAATTGGTCGTCCTGCGTGCATTCGTAATCCGCATACACGAAATAGGGCGGTAATCGGGGACGAGTCTCCTCCTCCTCCTCCTCCTCGTTCTCGTCTTCCCCCGACTCGGGCTCGTTGGCGACTAGGAAACGGACGGCGTGGGCGGCGTGACGCGGGGCAGGTCTGGCGCGTTTGGCGGGAGGCGGTCCCGCTGCTGCTTCCTCCTCCGGGTTTGGATCGTGCACCGGCTGGATGTAACAACAGTGGGTGGTGACATCCGCATAATCCTTGCAGGTCTTGCAAAAATATTCCTCGCACTTGTGGGGACGTTGACGTTTGCGCCGATTTTTCCACCAGTCGAGGGATTTGCAGCAATCCTCGCATGTTTGGAGATTGGCACAGACGGTCTGCTCCGGGGTATCCGCCCCTTGTCCGTTGGGCGAAAACACCCGGTGATTCTCGTAGCAACGGTCTCCGTAAAAGCAGCGTCGACAGTCGGGGCACGGGCGTTGCGTCGGTCGCGGGGGTTTGCTGTCGCCCGGGAGGAGTGCCAGGTAATCGCGGCAGTCTTTCTGTTTGCAGGCCACGCAACGTCGTTTCACGCAGGGATGATTCGCAAAATCCTCGTGGTCGTACCCCTTGTCGCACAAGTGGCAATAGTAACTACGTCCGAGAATGGAGGGAATGGAGGTCAAGCCGTAATAATGATCGTCGTGTTTCAAGAGAAACAGGTAACGTTGGTCGGCGCGTTTCTCGCCCTGTCCAAAGATCACTTGGTAACTCATCTCGGCGCTGAGGACTTTGATGTAATAGTCCGGCAACACGATTTGGAATTGATGGAGGGCTCCCAACCCGCAAGGCCCTTCGGGAACGCGAGCCAAAGCGTGCAAAGCCTTGGCCAATCGGGTTTGACCCGGACCACCTTTTTTCAAGGATTCGTAGCCAAGCTCCGGCGTCCGTCGACGTGGGGGAAGTTCGTCGGCCCACGCTTGCATGGTGACGAGAGCCCGAGCGCAGCACAACTCGTCCCGATTTTTGATTTTGACGACGCACCTTTTCTTTTGGAGAAAGGTCAGGATGGGTACGTTGCCCGGGGTGGCTTCCTTTCGACGACCGCTGCCCCGTCCGGGATCCTTCACGGTAGTAATTTGCACTTTCAAACGATCGTCAGCTTTGAATTGTTCGTTGGAGTTCAATTTCTCCGCCATTTTTTTGCAAGAGGAGGGTCACCCGTTGACTCTGTTCGCGCCATTCCCGCACCGGCACGTGAAACGATTGAAAGGCGTGCAGAAAGCTGGGATGTTGCAGCGTAAACAACACGTGATCGTCGTCGGCTAACTGTTGGGCCTCCAATTCGCGATCGATGGCCCGACGCAACGCCTGTTCGAGTTCGTAGCCCACGTCGAATTGTGGGGGATGTAAGAGTTCCGTGCGAGCGTGGAGGGTGGCATCGTACACGCGACGTCGTAACCCAAACTTTTGCACACGTCGATCCGTGCCCGAGGTGAGTCGAAACTCGAAGAGATGGCCCCGGTTGCTCTGTTCTGCGTCTTCCATGGCCTCCAACAAGACGTCATCGTCCAATTCTTCCTCCTCGCGGTCGGCCATTGGAAAGGTTTAACATTCAATGAAGAGGACTCGGGTAAAATGGCTTTCCCGATCGGCGAAGTTGAACAGCGTTCTACAGCACCGACACAAATGGAGTTGCACAGAGTTGCAGCGACTTAAACCGTCGGCGTTTGGTTTCCTTGCGGTCACGCACGAATAAGGTGATAGATTCCCCTCGGTCCGCAATTGGGTCAATGGATCTCGGCCCCTGATGCGAGAGACGCGACAGTGAAAGCACTCCATGCAGAAAAGGTTGTCGTCGGTTAGTGCCCGCACTCTTATTGTACTCTCGATGGGGGTGTTGAAGCATGCTGGGAAGGAAGAAACAGGGTACCCATGGGGGGGTATGGGTATCTTCCTAGGCGTTGCGTGACATTTCTCTCGGTATACGACCAAACGGTTCATTCTGTTCTTGACGACACTCGTTCACCATGCCGTTGACCAAAGTCGAGAAGGTAAAACTATGGAAACAGAGAAATCCCGACAAGGTGCGGGAACAACATCGGAGGTATCCTGCCAGAAACCCGGGGTATCACATAAACATAAACATAAACATAGCTTTTTGGACCTGAAACAGTGAGAATTCAAGGAAATCACTTGGAAACTTCCAGAAAGCAGACTGAACATGTGTACATGTAGAAAACCACAGGGGAAGTCTGTGTGTGTCACCTTTGAGACTTTAAATGTGGAAATTATAAATAAACGCAATGACATTTTTAGTCAGACATTTATACAGGCTGGGACACACAGACTTTTTTGGACAGGAATTAAAGCAAATGAATTGAAATCTTGCATGGAACACTCTGAGTATGTCTTGTTAATGGAAACGAAAGGGGTGTTCTGTATCTGTTGCCGTTCACAATTCAGGTCTGAAAATTAAAAGAGAATGACATTTTGACCTATTTCTTGTTAGCTCATTTGCATAAACAAAGCTTTTTGGACCTGAAACAGTGAGAACTCAAGGAAATCACTTGAAAACTTCCAGAAAGCAGACTGAACATGTGCACATCTAGGAAACCACAGGGGAAGTCTGTGTGTGTCACCTTTGAGACTTTAGATGTGAAAACACAATGACATTTTTTGGGACACACAGCCTTTTTTGGACCTCATAAGCCAGGAATTGAAGCAAATGACTTGTAATCTTGCATGTAACACTCTGAGTTTATGTCTAGTTAATAGAAGCGAAAGGGAAGGTATGTATCTGCTGCCATTCGCAATTCAGGTCTAAAAAGAGAATGACATTTTGACCTATTTCTTGTAAGCTCATTTGCATAAACATAGCTTTTTTGGACCAGAAACAGTGAGAATTCAAGGAAATCACTTGAAAACTTCCAGAAAGTGGACTGAACATGTGCACATGTAGGAAACCACAGGGGAAGTCTGTGTGTGTCACCTTTGAGACTTTAGATGTGAAAACACAACGACATTTTTAGTCCGACCTAATGATACAGTTGGGACACACAGACTTTTTTTGGACCTCATAAGCCAGGAATTGAAGCAAATGACTTGAAATCTTGCATGGAACACTCTGAGTATGGCTAGTTAATGGAAACGAAAGGGGAGGTCGGTATCTGGTACCGTTCACAATTCAGGCCTGAAAAGAGAATGACATTTTGACCTATTTCTTGTAAGCTCATTTGCATAAACATAGCTTTTTGGACCTGAAACAGTGAGAATTCAAGGAAATCACTTGAAAACTTCCAGAAAGTGGACTGAGCATGTGCACATGTAGGAAACCACAGGGGAAGTCTGTGTGTGTCACCTTTGAGACTTTAGATGTGAAAACACAACGACATTTTTAGTCCGACCTAATGATACAGTTGGGACACACAGACTTTTTTTGGACCTCATAAGCCAGGAATTGAAGCAAATGACTTGAAATCTTGCATGGAACACTCTGAGTATGGCTAGTTAATGGAAACGAAAGGGGAGGTCTGTATCTGGTACCGTTCACAATTCAGGCCTGAAAAGAGAATGACATTTTGACCTATTTCTTGTAAGCTCATTTGCATAAAAATAGCTTTTTTGGACCTGAAACAGTGAGAATTCAAGAAAATCACTTGAAAACTTCCAGAAAGTGGACTGAGCATGTGAACATGTAGGAAACCACAGGGGAAGTCTGCGTGTGTCACCTTTGAGACTTTAGATGTGAAAACACAAATAAATATGGCATTTTTAGTCCGACCGGTTAAATGATACAGTTGGGACACACAGACTTTTTTGAACCTCATAAGCCAGGAATTGAAGCAAATGACTTGAAATCTTGCATGGAATACTCTGAGTATGGCTAGTTAATGGAAACGAAAGGGGAGGCCTGTATCTGTTACCGTTCGCAATTCAGGTCGGAAAAGAGAATGACATTTTGACCTATTTCTTGTAAGCTCATTTGCATAAACATAGCTTTTTTGGACCAGAAACAGTGAGAATTCAAGGAAATCACTTGAAAACTTCCAGAAAGTGGACAGAGCATGTGCACATGTAGGAAACCACAGGGGAAGTCTGCGTGTGTCACCTTTGAGACTTTAGATGTGAAAACACAAATAAATATGGCATTTTTAGTCCGACCGGTAATGATACAGTTGGGACACACAGACTTTTTTGAACCTCATAAGCCAGGAATTGAAGCAAATGACTTGAAATCTTGCATGGAACACTCTGAGTATGGCTAGTTAATGGAAACGAAAGGGGAGGTCTGTATCTGTTACTGTTCGCAATTCAGGTCTGAAAAGAGAATGACATTTTGACCTATTTCTTGTAAGCTCATTTGCATAAACATAGCTTTTTTGGACCAGAAACAGTGAGAATTCAAGGAAATCACTTGAAAACTTCCAGAAAGTGGACTGAGCATGTGCACATGTAGGAAACCACAGGGGAAGTCTGCATGTGTCACCTTTGAGATTTTAGATGTGAAAACACAATGACATTTTATAGTCCGACCTTATGATACAGTTGGGACACACAGACTTTTTTTTTTGGACCTCATAGCAAATGACTTGAAATCTTGCATGGAACACTCTGAGTATGGCTAGTTAATGGAAACGAAAGGGTAAGTCTGTTTCTGTCACCGTTAGCAATTCAGGTCTGAAAAGAGAATGACATGTTGACGTCTTTCTTCTTAGCTAATTTGCATAAACATAGATTTTTGGACCTGAAACACTGGGAATTCAACGAAGTCACTTGAAATATTACAGACAACACTGTGAGCTAGTATGTGCAAATAATCAATCAATCAATCGTTTATTTACCTTTTTTTTTTCAAAACTAATTACAAGAGTTACATGGTAGATTAAGCTAAGGCAGGAGCTCTCAGCAAACGCTTTAGAGCTTTTCGAGGAGAGCCTCTGTTTAATTAATTGCACAATAGATCCTTTACATGAACATGGCTTTGATATCATCTACTGCATTAGGGATTTTGTATCATTTTTTTATGTATGTTGTATCCATTTCAATATTAATGCTACCGTATTTTTATTTTATTTTTCTTTTGGAGGAGAAAATGATTAACTTAAGCTTAATTTTTAAGCTTTTTCTTGAATTAGTGAAACGTTTTAATTTCTTTTATAGATTTTGGTTATTCATTGTGTGGTTCCAGAAAAAATCATCGGCTTTAATGTTTTTGTTTTTGCCTTGAGTTTGCTAGCGCTTCAATTCCCCGAAGAACGATGTGTCTTTGGAACAAAGCAGCATCGAGAGTCAACATGGCGGACAAAACAGGAGAGAATCTCGTCCCCAGACTCCCAGCGCTGTCACGTTTTCACTTCCGTTTAATTAAAGGGTTATTGCATAAAATTTCCACTTAGTAGTTGTTTTTATTTTTACGTCAAAGTTCCGTCAGTTGTAGAAGTAGTTTCTCAAAACTTCGCGGTGCCAGGGTCTTGTCGTTCCCATTTCTTGCTCAACGTTCAGAAGGCTCGGCTGCTCAGCTAGTAAAATTCGTGACGATTGCTCACGAAATTGAGGGCATCCGTTTATGAAGTTTAAGAAGTTGCTGGTCGCTTAAAGAAAAACATTAGCAGATTGCAAGACAAAATTTGTAGAAAAATGAAAAGACAGAAAGGAACCCTGTAAGTTTCAACTATTATTTACTATTATCGTCTGCAACAGTTGTTAGTGAGCTTTAGCATACGCTAGCTTTAAACGCTTTTAAATGACGGAGTAAAATAAGGTTATTAAAACACTCGGTTTAAACTTTGAAACATAATTTTTTTACAAAGCATTGTTTAAAATGAATACAGAGTTTATACGTGTGGTCATAATAAAATGCTTTCATGTTCACGTAACTGAGTAAGTCCATTGAAATTTTCCGAGGGGGAGGAGGGGTCCATGTTTAAAAAACCTTCCGTGGGGGTATGGATATTTTCTGGAACCACACATTCCATATCATATTGTCTTCGTATTTTACTTTGTATTTCATATAATTGGTACGTAATTGGGGTTTATGTATATTTAAGGATGATCTTGTATTATAAATTAGTAATAATCATAGATTAGTAAAGTGCGTTCAATCTGTAGTAAAATAATATTTTTTATTGTATTGATTACCCAGAAATACTCAGAGAAAGTGGT
The DNA here is from genome assembly GCA_022457155.1 of Cladopsammia gracilis. NCBI lineage: Eukaryota > Metazoa > Cnidaria > Anthozoa > Scleractinia > Dendrophylliidae > Cladopsammia > Cladopsammia gracilis. Next base: position 125,550 of record JAJGOT010000318.1, read on the forward strand.
GTTCTTGGGATGCTTTCATGTGGTGTAATAAACCAGTTGCAAAGTTTAACACAACAATAATCTTTAATAATATAACCGGGTTGAGTTATTTTTTGGCAACCGATGGAAATGACGATAATCCAATCGATTCTATAATACATCCTCAGGGTGTTGTAGAATTTCCATCCATTCCAAATCGCACAGGCTTTGAATCACCTTTTGCGAATCTTGTCTGGTAATCATGCTTTTTCACACTTCCCACGGTTTGCGACGACCGCTATAATGACCCGTCACACCAGTCACACCCATCTTTTTGTAGGATTTCAATTTTCCCAGCTGGAATCCCAGTTTGGCCTCTGAGGCTAGCACGGAAAAGACCCCTCCGCCACTGAGAGGCTTCCTCTCAGGACGCGTGTTTCTCTCTCGAGTAGCACGTTTGACTCACTTTCCTCGAACCATACTGTCATTTGTGGTTTCTTCGAAAAAAAAAACACTCCCCCTTTTCATGGTAAGAAGCCGTGTTTTACGGCCTCGAAGCATTTTAACAAGCCGTGTAACACAGCCTCGAAGCATGTTAACAAGTCGTGTTTTACGGCCTCGAAGCATGTTTAACAAGCCGTGTTTTATGGACAATAATACAGTGTTTTGTATGAAAATAAAACACACGAGACGTCTTTTTTTTCCAACCACTTGTTTTTTCTTTTTTAACAACAACAACAACTTTTTTTTTTCCTTTTACACGCTGAAATGACACTGTCTTGTTCTCGTGAAAGCTCACGCTACATTGACGATCGGGTACAGCATTGTCCACTTCGCTCGTTCTTCTCGGATCAAGGATTGGACCGTTGCGCCACTTTCATATCGTTTGACACCAGGTTGTGATGGAAGTCGATGACCATGTAGGCAATTATTCGGTGGAAATGGAAGAGAAGAGGGAGAGAACTGAGGATAGAAAGAAAGAGAAAGAGGAGGACCGGAAGTGCGTCATCTGCTTGGAAGAGAAAAAAACTAACCATCCGGGAATGAATAAAGAGAGATGGGAGGATGCCCCGCCAGTTTTACCGTGCGCGGACGCAGAAGCTATTTTGTTGTAGCGGCTGGTGCCACAACTCATGTTTACCGGAATGGGTGAAGGAAAATGGCCGATTGTTGCTCATATTCAAGTGCCCTCAGTGCCGCAACCATTTCGTTTTTGTCGCATCCGCGCCGCCGAAATGGTTGCGGCACTGAGGGCACTTGAATATGAGCAACAATCGGCCATTTTCCTTCACCCATTCCGGTAAACATGAGTTGTGGCACCAGCCGCTACAACAAAATAGCTTCTGCGTCCGCGCACGGTAAAACTGGCGGGGCATCCTCCCATCTCTCTTTATTCATTCCCGGATGGTTAGTTTTTTTCTCTTCCAAGCAGATGACGCACTTCCGGTCCTCCTCTTTCTCTTTCTTTCTATCCTCAGTTCTCTCCCTCTTCTCTTCCATTTCCACCGAATAATTGCCTACATGGTCATCGACTTCCATCACAACCTGGTGTCAAACGATATGAAAGTGGCGCAACGGTCCAATCCTTGATCCGAGAAGAACGAGCGAAGTGGACAATGCTGTACCCGATCGTCAATGTAGCGTGAGCTTTCACGAGAACAAGACAGTGTCATTTCAGCGTGTAAAAGGAAAAAAAAAAGTTGTTGTTGTTGTTAAAAAAGAAAAAACAAGTGGTTGGAAAAAAAAGACGTCTCGTGTGTTTTATTTTCATACAAAACACTGTATTATTGTCCATAAAACACGGCTTGTTAAACATGCTTCGAGGCCGTAAAACACGACTTGTTAACATGCTTCGAGGCTGTGTTACACGGCTTGTTAAAATGCTTCGAGGCCGTAAAACACGGCTTCTTACCATGAAAAGGGGGAGTGTTTTTTTTTTCGAAGAAACCACAAATGACAGTATGGTTCGAGGAAAGTGAGTCAAACGTGCTACTCGAGAGAGAAACACGCGTCCTGAGAGGAAGCCTCTCAGTGGCGGAGGGGTCTTTTCCGTGCTAGCCTCAGAGGCCAAACTGGGATTCCAGCTGGGAAAATTGAAATCCTACAAAAAGATGGGTGTGACTGGTGTGACGGGTCATTATAGCGGTCGTCGCAAACCGTGGGAAGTGTGAAAAAGCATGATTACCAGACAAGATTCGCAAAAGGTGATTCAAAGCCTGTGCGATTTGGAATGGATGGAAATTCTACAACACCCTGAGGATGTATTATAGAATCGATTGGATTATCGTCATTTCCATCGGTTGCCAAAAAATAACTCAACCCGGTTATATTATTAAAGATTATTGTTGTGTTAAACTTTGCAACTGGTTTATTACACCACATGAAAGCATCCCAAGAACACCACTTTCTCTGAGTATTTCTGGGTAATCAATACAATAAAAAATATTATTTTACTACAGATTGAACGCACTTTACTAATCTATGATTATTACTAATTTATAATACAAGATCATCCTTAAATATACATAAACCCCAATTACGTACCAATTATATGAAATACAAAGTAAAATACGAAGACAATATGATATGGAATGTGTGGTTCCAGAAAATATCCATACCCCCACGGAAGGTTTTTTAAACATGGACCCCTCCTCCCCCTCGGAAAATTTCAATGGACTTACTCAGTTACGTGAACATGAAAGCATTTTATTATGACCACACATATAAACTCTGTATTCATTTTAAACAATGCTTTGTAAAAAAATTATGTTTCAAAGTTTAAACCGAGTGTTTTAATAACCTTATTTTACTCCGTCATTTAAAAGCGTTTAAAGCTAGCGTATGCTAAAGCTCACTAACAACTGTTGCAGACGATAATAGTAAATAATAGTTGAAACTTACAGGGTTCCTTTCTGTCTTTTCATTTTTCTACAAATTTTGTCTTGCAATCTGCTAATGTTTTTCTTTAAGCGACCAGCAACTTCTTAAACTTCATAAACGGATGCCCTCAATTTCGTGAGCAATCGTCACGAATTTTACTAGCTGAGCAGCCGAGCCTTCTGAACGTTGAGCAAGAAATGGGAACGACAAGACCCTGGCACCGCGAAGTTTTGAGAAACTACTTCTACAACTGACGGAACTTTGACGTAAAAATAAAAACAACTACTAAGTGGAAATTTTATGCAATAACCCTTTAATTAAACGGAAGTGAAAACGTGACAGCGCTGGGAGTCTGGGGACGAGATTCTCTCCTGTTTTGTCCGCCATGTTGACTCTCGATGCTGCTTTGTTCCAAAGACACATCGTTCTTCGGGGAATTGAAGCGCTAGCAAACTCAAGGCAAAAACAAAAACATTAAAGCCGATGATTTTTTCTGGAACCACACAATGAATAACCAAAATCTATAAAAGAAATTAAAACGTTTCACTAATTCAAGAAAAAGCTTAAAAATTAAGCTTAAGTTAATCATTTTCTCCTCCAAAAGAAAAATAAAATAAAAATACGGTAGCATTAATATTGAAATGGATACAACATACATAAAAAAATGATACAAAATCCCTAATGCAGTAGATGATATCAAAGCCATGTTCATGTAAAGGATCTATTGTGCAATTAATTAAACAGAGGCTCTCCTCGAAAAGCTCTAAAGCGTTTGCTGAGAGCTCCTGCCTTAGCTTAATCTACCATGTAACTCTTGTAATTAGTTTTGAAAAAAAAAAGGTAAATAAACGATTGATTGATTGATTATTTGCACATACTAGCTCACAGTGTTGTCTGTAATATTTCAAGTGACTTCGTTGAATTCCCAGTGTTTCAGGTCCAAAAATCTATGTTTATGCAAATTAGCTAAGAAGAAAGACGTCAACATGTCATTCTCTTTTCAGACCTGAATTGCTAACGGTGACAGAAACAGACTTACCCTTTCGTTTCCATTAACTAGCCATACTCAGAGTGTTCCATGCAAGATTTCAAGTCATTTGCTATGAGGTCCAAAAAAAAAAGTCTGTGTGTCCCAACTGTATCATAAGGTCGGACTATAAAATGTCATTGTGTTTTCACATCTAAAATCTCAAAGGTGACACATGCAGACTTCCCCTGTGGTTTCCTACATGTGCACATGCTCAGTCCACTTTCTGGAAGTTTTCAAGTGATTTCCTTGAATTCTCACTGTTTCTGGTCCAAAAAAGCTATGTTTATGCAAATGAGCTTACAAGAAATAGGTCAAAATGTCATTCTCTTTTCAGACCTGAATTGCGAACAGTAACAGATACAGACCTCCCCTTTCGTTTCCATTAACTAGCCATACTCAGAGTGTTCCATGCAAGATTTCAAGTCATTTGCTTCAATTCCTGGCTTATGAGGTTCAAAAAAGTCTGTGTGTCCCAACTGTATCATTACCGGTCGGACTAAAAATGCCATATTTATTTGTGTTTTCACATCTAAAGTCTCAAAGGTGACACACGCAGACTTCCCCTGTGGTTTCCTACATGTGCACATGCTCTGTCCACTTTCTGGAAGTTTTCAAGTGATTTCCTTGAATTCTCACTGTTTCTGGTCCAAAAAAGCTATGTTTATGCAAATGAGCTTACAAGAAATAGGTCAAAATGTCATTCTCTTTTCCGACCTGAATTGCGAACGGTAACAGATACAGGCCTCCCCTTTCGTTTCCATTAACTAGCCATACTCAGAGTATTCCATGCAAGATTTCAAGTCATTTGCTTCAATTCCTGGCTTATGAGGTTCAAAAAAGTCTGTGTGTCCCAACTGTATCATTTAACCGGTCGGACTAAAAATGCCATATTTATTTGTGTTTTCACATCTAAAGTCTCAAAGGTGACACACGCAGACTTCCCCTGTGGTTTCCTACATGTTCACATGCTCAGTCCACTTTCTGGAAGTTTTCAAGTGATTTTCTTGAATTCTCACTGTTTCAGGTCCAAAAAAGCTATTTTTATGCAAATGAGCTTACAAGAAATAGGTCAAAATGTCATTCTCTTTTCAGGCCTGAATTGTGAACGGTACCAGATACAGACCTCCCCTTTCGTTTCCATTAACTAGCCATACTCAGAGTGTTCCATGCAAGATTTCAAGTCATTTGCTTCAATTCCTGGCTTATGAGGTCCAAAAAAAGTCTGTGTGTCCCAACTGTATCATTAGGTCGGACTAAAAATGTCGTTGTGTTTTCACATCTAAAGTCTCAAAGGTGACACACACAGACTTCCCCTGTGGTTTCCTACATGTGCACATGCTCAGTCCACTTTCTGGAAGTTTTCAAGTGATTTCCTTGAATTCTCACTGTTTCAGGTCCAAAAAGCTATGTTTATGCAAATGAGCTTACAAGAAATAGGTCAAAATGTCATTCTCTTTTCAGGCCTGAATTGTGAACGGTACCAGATACCGACCTCCCCTTTCGTTTCCATTAACTAGCCATACTCAGAGTGTTCCATGCAAGATTTCAAGTCATTTGCTTCAATTCCTGGCTTATGAGGTCCAAAAAAAGTCTGTGTGTCCCAACTGTATCATTAGGTCGGACTAAAAATGTCGTTGTGTTTTCACATCTAAAGTCTCAAAGGTGACACACACAGACTTCCCCTGTGGTTTCCTACATGTGCACATGTTCAGTCCACTTTCTGGAAGTTTTCAAGTGATTTCCTTGAATTCTCACTGTTTCTGGTCCAAAAAAGCTATGTTTATGCAAATGAGCTTACAAGAAATAGGTCAAAATGTCATTCTCTTTTTAGACCTGAATTGCGAATGGCAGCAGATACATACCTTCCCTTTCGCTTCTATTAACTAGACATAAACTCAGAGTGTTACATGCAAGATTACAAGTCATTTGCTTCAATTCCTGGCTTATGAGGTCCAAAAAAGGCTGTGTGTCCCAAAAAATGTCATTGTGTTTTCACATCTAAAGTCTCAAAGGTGACACACACAGACTTCCCCTGTGGTTTCCTAGATGTGCACATGTTCAGTCTGCTTTCTGGAAGTTTTCAAGTGATTTCCTTGAGTTCTCACTGTTTCAGGTCCAAAAAGCTTTGTTTATGCAAATGAGCTAACAAGAAATAGGTCAAAATGTCATTCTCTTTTAATTTTCAGACCTGAATTGTGAACGGCAACAGATACAGAACACCCCTTTCGTTTCCATTAACAAGACATACTCAGAGTGTTCCATGCAAGATTTCAATTCATTTGCTTTAATTCCTGTCCAAAAAAGTCTGTGTGTCCCAGCCTGTATAAATGTCTGACTAAAAATGTCATTGCGTTTATTTATAATTTCCACATTTAAAGTCTCAAAGGTGACACACACAGACTTCCCCTGTGGTTTTCTACATGTACACATGTTCAGTCTGCTTTCTGGAAGTTTCCAAGTGATTTCCTTGAATTCTCACTGTTTCAGGTCCAAAAAGCTATGTTTATGTTTATGTTTATGTGATACCCCGGGTTTCTGGCAGGATACCTCCGATGTTGTTCCCGCACCTTGTCGGGATTTCTCTGTTTCCATAGTTTTACCTTCTCGACTTTGGTCAACGGCATGGTGAACGAGTGTCGTCAAGAACAGAATGAACCGTTTGGTCGTATACCGAGAGAAATGTCACGCAACGCCTAGGAAGATACCCATACCCCCCATGGGTACCCTGTTTCTTCCTTCCCAGCATGCTTCAACACCCCCATCGAGAGTACAATAAGAGTGCGGGCACTAACTGACGACAACCTTTTCTGCATGGAGTGCTTTCACTGTCGCGTCTCTCGCATCAGGGGCCGAGATCCATTGACCCAATTGCGGACCGAGGGGAATCTATCACCTTATTCGTGCGTGACCGCAAGGAAACCAAACGCCGACGGTTTAAGTCGCTGCAACTCTGTGCAACTCCATTTGTGTCGGTGCTGTAGAACGCTGTTCAACTTCGCCGATCGGGAAAGCCATTTTACCCGAGTCCTCTTCATTGAATGTTAAACCTTTCCAATGGCCGACCGCGAGGAGGAAGAATTGGACGATGACGTCTTGTTGGAGGCCATGGAAGACGCAGAACAGAGCAACCGGGGCCATCTCTTCGAGTTTCGACTCACCTCGGGCACGGATCGACGTGTGCAAAAGTTTGGGTTACGACGTCGCGTGTACGATGCCACCCTCCACGCTCGCACGGAACTCTTACATCCCCCACAATTCGACGTGGGCTACGAACTCGAACAGGCGTTGCGTCGGGCCATCGATCGCGAATTGGAGGCCCAACAGTTAGCCGACGACGATCACGTGTTGTTTACGCTGCAACATCCCAGCTTTCTGCACGCCTTTCAATCGTTTCACGTGCCGGTGCGGGAATGGCGCGAACAGAGTCAACGGGTGACCCTCCTCTTGCAAAAAATGGCGGAGAAATTGAACTCCAACGAACAATTCAAAGCTGACGATCGTTTGAAAGTGCAAATTACTACCGTGAAGGATCCCGGACGGGGCAGCGGTCGTCGAAAGGAAGCCACCCCGGGCAACGTACCCATCCTGACCTTTCTCCAAAAGAAAAGGTGCGTCGTCAAAATCAAAAATCGGGACGAGTTGTGCTGCGCTCGGGCTCTCGTCACCATGCAAGCGTGGGCCGACGAACTTCCCCCACGTCGACGGACGCCGGAGCTTGGCTACGAATCCTTGAAAAAAGGTGGTCCGGGTCAAACCCGATTGGCCAAGGCTTTGCACGCTTTGGCTCGCGTTCCCGAAGGGCCTTGCGGGTTGGGAGCCCTCCATCAATTCCAAATCGTGTTGCCGGACTATTACATCAAAGTCCTCAGCGCCGAGATGAGTTACCAAGTGATCTTTGGACAGGGCGAGAAACGCGCCGACCAACGTTACCTGTTTCTCTTGAAACACGACGATCATTATTACGGCTTGACCTCCATTCCCTCCATTCTCGGACGTAGTTACTATTGCCACTTGTGCGACAAGGGGTACGACCACGAGGATTTTGCGAATCATCCCTGCGTGAAACGACGTTGCGTGGCCTGCAAACAGAAAGACTGCCGCGATTACCTGGCACTCCTCCCGGGCGACAGCAAACCCCCGCGACCGACGCAACGCCCGTGCCCCGACTGTCGACGCTGCTTTTACGGAGACCGTTGCTACGAGAATCACCGGGTGTTTTCGCCCAACGGACAAGGGGCGGATACCCCGGAGCAGACCGTCTGTGCCAATCTCCAAACATGCGAGGATTGCTGCAAATCCCTCGACTGGTGGAAAAATCGGCGCAAACGTCAACGTCCCCACAAGTGCGAGGAATATTTTTGCAAGACCTGCAAGGATTATGCGGATGTCACCACCCACTGTTGTTACATCCAGCCGGTGCACGATCCAAACCCGGAGGAGGAAGCAGCAGCGGGACCGCCTCCCGCCAAACGCGCCAGACCTGCCCCGCGTCACGCCGCCCACGCCGTCCGTTTCCTAGTCGCCAACGAGCCCGAGTCGGGGGAAGACGAGAACGAGGAGGAGGAGGAGGAGGAGACTCGTCCCCGATTACCGCCCTATTTCGTGTATGCGGATTACGAATGCACGCAGGACGACCAATTGCACGTGCCCATCCTCATCTGCGCCAAAGGGGAAGACCATCTCGACACCGTGCCCGCCCTGGTGTTTTACGGTCGCGATTGCACCGGGCAATTTTACGATTGGCTGCTGACCAAAACGGAGGTGCTGGGTGAACCGCGGGAAGTCATCGTGATCTTTCACAATTTCAAAGGTTACGACGGGATGTTCGTCCTCCAGTACCTCTACGACCATCGCATCGAGGTCAAGGATCAAATTTGCGTGGGATCGAAAATCTTGAGCCTGAGAGCCGGACGGTTGACGTTCAAGGACAGTCTGTGTTTCCTCCCCTATCCCCTCTCCGACTTTGCCGCCACGTTCAATCTGACGGAAAGCAAGAAAGGTTTCTTTCCGCATTTCTTCAACACCGAGGCCCATCAAGAGTACGTGGGACCTTGGCCCGAGGCGCGCTATCACGACCCCGAGGGCATGAAACCGGGCGTGCGAAAAGACTTTGACAAATGGTACCCGACCGTGCAACATCTCGAGTTCAATTTGCACGAGGAAATGGTGGCCTACTGTCGATCGGACGTGCAAGTGCTCAAAGCCGGCTGCGAAATTTTTCAACGGGAATTTGCCGCCAAAGCCGATTTCAATCCCATGGAGAAATGCGTCACCATCGCCTCGGCCTGCATGCGGTATTACCGCAAGAAACATTTACGTCCCCGCACCCTGGCCTTGGAACCCCCCTGCGGATGGAATGGGAAAAGGGGGCACCAATCCCTGAAAGCCTACCAGTGGTTGGAGTGGCAGAATTCCCAACAAACCCAAGGGGTCATTGCGCACGCGTTCAACGGAGGCGAATGCACTCTCCAAGTCGGGGGTCGTCGCTATCAAGTGGACGGGTTCAACGAGACGACCCGCACTGTGTACGAATTTCACGGGTGTTTGTGGCACGGATGCCCCGTCTGTTTCAAAGGCAGCATGACCAAGCCCACCCGTCTCCACCCCGATCGCACCAAGTGGGAAATGCACGAAGCCACGATGCAAAAACAGCGGCAATTGGAAGCCGGCGGCTACCGCGTGGTCGTCATCTGGGAATGCGGTTGGACGAGATTGTGTGAACGAGCCGACATCACCGCCTTTCTCGAGTCGCGCCCGTTCACCGTCCCTTCGCTGAACCCCCGCGACGCCTTCTTCGGGGGCCGCACGAATGCCGTGCGACTATGGGACGAGATCGACGAAACGCAAGGGGAAGAAATTCGGTACGTGGATGTGACGTCACTCTATCCCACCGTCAACAAATACGACCAATACCCCATCGGACACCCCGTCATCGTCACCCACCCGGTGCAAGACATCGACCAATACTTCGGCATCGCCGACTGCACCGTGTTACCGCCCGAGGGATTGTTTCATCCCGTGTTGCCGTACCGTTGCCATGGCAAAATCACGTTCCCCCTGTGTCGAGCCTGCGTGGAAGAAGAGATCCCCAAACGCATGACCGAGCGAACTTGGGTGTGCGAACACACGGCGAGTCAACGCAGCATCCGAGGGACGTGGTGCACCCCCGAACTCGTCAAAGCCGTGGAAAAGGGGTACCGCATTCTCCAAATTCACGAAGTGTACCACTTTCCCCCCGCGCAACGTCGTACCGGGCTGTTCGAGGACTACGTCAACGTGTGGCTGAAAGGGAAAACGGAAGCCTCCGGGTGGCCCCCGAACGCCGACGGAAGTCTCAAAACACCGGAGCAGCAAACGTTCTTCCTGAATGATTATTGGGGACGGGAAAGGATCCGCCTCAATCGGGACAACATGAAATCGAACAAGGGAAAAAAAGCCACCAGCAAACTGGCCCTCAATTCCTTCTGGGGAAAATTCGGCGAGCGGGAAAACAAGCGGAAAATCCAACAAATCACCGCGCTCGCCTCCCTGTACGAATTCATGAAAGACGAGACCATCGTCATCCATGATCTCCGCATCCTGAACGACGAGTGCCTCGAGATCGCCTACGACAAAGTCGACGACGACGTCCCCGGCGGTCAAACCACCAACGTCTTCGTGGCCGCTTTCACCACCTGTTGGGCCCGGTTACGTCTCTACCATCACCTGGATCGCGTGGGAGACAATGCCCTGTATTTCGACACGGATTCGGTGGTCTACAAATGGAAACCCGGCGAACCCGAGATCCCCCTGGGCAATTTCCTCGGCGAGATGACGGACGAATTGGACGACAAGAAAGGCAATCGTGACGTCATCGTGGAATTCGTATCCTGCGGTCCCAAAAATTATGCCTACAAGACGCGCTTGGGAAAGACGGAAGAGAAAATTCGCGGGTTTACCCTGAACATGCGCGGGCAAAAACACCTTCATTTTCAAGCCATGAAAGACACCCTGTTCCTCGAACTGCGTTCGCCTCTCCCCAAACCACGCACCATCAACGTACCCAACCCCCATTTCATCCAGAGAGACAAGCGCACCAAGACATTGACCACCGTTCGCAGGGACAAACTCTGGGGGGTGGTCTACGACAAACGCGTCATCGGCGACGAATTCACGTTCAAGACTCTCCCTTACGGCTTCAGTTGGCTTCGACCCGATGAGGATCTCGTCGATTAAAAAAGGGCGACCGTGACACCAGTCCAGGACAATGTGACTTTTTCACCCGACGAACTATCAAAGGGGCGTTCTCCCAGTCGGGGATGGAACCCATGTCCCCGCTTGTAAAAATAGTTTTTTGTTGTTGTTTTCGTTGTGTGACTACTAAAAAGGGGCGTTCTCCCATTCGGGGATGAACTCATGCCCCCGCTTGTCAACTAGCTTTTTTTTCGTTGTGTGACTATTAAAAAGGCATTCTTTGTGTTATTTTCTGTTATTTTTGTCTCCCTGACCGAGCGGGATCTGGGACCCACCCAGCGTGCGGAACCAGTGCGTCCAGTCACCATCCCCGAGCGATTCCCGAACCATCCCGAGCTCTCCCCGAGCGATTCCCGAACCATCCCGAGGGATCCCGAGCGGGATCTGGGACCTGGTTGTTTGAGACAACCAATTGCACCATCATTACGACCTTTAAGAACCTTTAAGAACCTTTAAGGTCACTTCCGGTCACTATAAGCCCCCCCACCCCTCCCCCCAATTTTTTTTGCCTCACTTTCATGCAAACCCATGATGTCATCCCTTTCAACTCGGCCTCTGATTGGCTGACCGGCTGTTAATGAGATGCAAATGAGATGCTAATTTTATGTACTCGCTCCTGATTGGTCCGTCAGGTCGTGAGCGAGCTATACTACTCTAAACACTTTTTACTCTACGGTCTATAAAAAACACAGGACAAAAAAAACACACACAAAAAAATAAACAATGTACAAAGGCTAAGGGAAAATTTTCAATAAAGGGAAAATAATCAATTTAACTTCTCTATTTTATATTTAAAGAGGACATTATTAATGAATTCCGATATAATAATTGGATTTTCATTTAACTTGCTTGAGTAGATATAGTATTTCATAAATAGAAGGGTATAATTGAACTTTCTCACGACACCTTCAGCAGCGTGTTGCTCAGTTAGACCAAACAAAATTTCTTCTGACACAGGGTTAAAGTTAACATTGTTAGAGGCGTTGAACCAATTCACGACCCGGCGGACAAAACACTTAGTAAACTGGCATTCTATGAAAGTATGCTCAATCGAGTCAAGCTCTCCACAATACAAACAATAGCCATTGTCTTTGATTCCATATCGAAATAATTCCTTTTTGGTGACAACGATTCGATGAAGAAACTTGAATTGAAACTCTCTTGACTTATTTTCTCTAGCCAATTTTGGGACAGCCTTGAAAAGTTTACTCCAATTATCACTATCTATTTGGAATAATTCATTCCATCGCTCTGTACCAGTTGGAGTCGATCTATGTAATTTGCTATTCAACAGCCGATAAAAATCTTTTGATTTTAATTTCATTAAATCTACCTCTGTATCCCTATCAAGTTGGAAAATTGTGGAACCTTCCACATAACTTGTGCCTATTGTATTGTCTGTGTTTTTCGCTTTGTTTAGTAAATGATTCGGGATAGCACTTAGCATTTGGTAATACTGAAGAAAGTTGGTTTTACAGTTGTATTTGGCAAGAAATTCTTGGAAGGTGAGATATTGCCCAGATTCATTTAACAGATCCTTGACTGAAACAATACCTTTGCCGAACCATGTTTTGAAAAACACTGGCTTTCTGTCTATTAAAATGTCCTTATTATTGAATAGAAAAGTCTCTTTGTCATAATTAAAGTGATAAAGAGATTTAAGTTCATCAAAAAAGAGGAGAATGTCTTTATAAAATTTTGGCAGGCTCACAAAATATTTGGTGCTGTAATTACATCTCAAAAGAAAATTGAGACCTCCGCACCTCTCAAAAAAATAGTTTGGGACTGTTTTCCAGTTTCGTCTGGTATCTTCCAGAAGTCTAGGTATCCATGCTAACCTTAGCGCTTTAATCATTATTTCAAGATCTACCATACGAAGACCTCCTTTGTCATATTCTTGATAGATAACGTCACGGTTGATTTTGTCTCGTTTATTCTTCCAAAGAAACTTAAAAAAGCGATTTTTAACATTTGCTGCAACTTCTTTGGGGACATTAGTTAAAGATGCTGAATATATCAAAGATGACAATCCCAAGGACTTCACAATTAACACCTTTCCATATAAAGTCAATCCCCTGGAGCTCCAAATATCCAATTTCGACTGCATTTTTTGTATTTTAAGGTTGAAATTAAATTGATCATTTCCTTTTTCATCATAGGATACATGAATCCCTAAGATTTTAGTTGGTTCTCGCACCCATTTCATACGTAAAGGCTTCGTTCTATTTTCAGACCATCTTCCCAACCAAATAGCTTTCGTTTTTTCAATGTTGAGTTTCAAACCTGAAAAACTGCTAAATGTCTTGATCTTATTCAGGACCGCACTAACCGAGTCTAGATCGGCGCAAAAGAGGTTGGTGTCATCAGCGAACTGAGTTAGCTTAATCTCATTCCCAAAGATGCGTATTCCTTTGATATTAGTATCTTGACGTATGGCATTCGAAAGAATTTCTGCTGTTAGGATAAAAAGGTACGGCGAAAGAGGACATCCTTGCCTTACTCCTCTTGAAGGTTTGAACCAGCTAGTCAAATATCCATTGTTTACTACTGCACTCTCAATGTCCGTGTAAAACACACGAATCCATCTTAAAAAGCCTTCACCAATGTTGTTTGCCTGCAGAGCTGACAGAATACTAGACCACTCAAGCGAATCGAAGGCTTTCTGAAAGTCTACTGAGATTAGGATGCCTGTATTATTCTGTTTTTTTGTGTCTTCCACAATGTCATTGATCAACCTAATATTCTCACCAATGTATCTACCCCTAATGAAGCCGGTTTGGTCCGGATGAACAAGTTTATCAAGTGTTGCTTCTAGTCTTTTAGCAATTGCTTTTGAGGCGATTTTGTAATCGACATTCAATAGCGTTATTGGTCTCCAATTCTTTAACTGTGTTAAAGGCTCGTCTCCCTTGGGTAACAGAGTGATCATACCTCTACGTTGCGAGATTGAAAGTTTTCCAATATCATAGGCTGTATTTAGACTTTCTACAAGATCATGACCCACGAGGTCAAAGAAATGTTTATAGAATTCTGCCGTGAAACCGTCTTCACCGGGAGATTTATCATTTGGAAAGGTCTCTATTATTTTCTTGCATTCCTCAAAGGTCAAGTACCCCGCCTCCAGTTCATCCCTCTCTTGAACCGAAAGTTTGGGTATTTCGACATTCTGGATAAAATTTTCAAAACTCTCCTGTGAATTAGTTGTTTTGGAGCTGTACAGATCTTTATAATAATCTTCGATTTCTGTCAAAATTTGCGCATTATCCGTAATCAATGGTCCAGTTTCTGTGTCTATTTCGGTCACAACCTTTCTGTTATAGTTCCTTTTTTCCAAGTTAAAAAAATATTTTGTTGCTTTTTCACCCTCTTCGACCCATTTACACTTTGATCTAAACATCGCAGCTTTGCCTTTCCTTTCATATATCAACTTCAGCTCATTTTTAAGCTCTTCATATTTTTCCAACTCGGAATCCACATTTTCCAAGTTTATGCTATTGCAAATTTTGTTATCCAAAGAGTCGAGCTGTTTTTTAATTTCTTCTTCGCGTTTCTTTGTCACTTTCACTTTATCTTTAGCAAAGGCAATTGTAGCATTTCTAATTTCCATTTTTAACATTTCCCAAAAGAGGCTCTTATCCTGGATGTAACTAAGTCTTTCCCGAAACCTTGGATACAGTTCGCAAATTTCAGCGGTATACTCCTCCGTTAATAAAGAGTTATTAAATTTCCATAACCCTGGGCCTCTGGGATTTTCTTTCGGCCACGACAATAAGAGATAAATGATTTTATGGTCCGGTGAAATAGAGGGTTGTATATCAACTTTTTTTACAAATTTGCTTACATTCTTCGCAATTAGGAAAAAGTCTATTCGAGATTTCATTTTCATTGCTTTGGACGTGTACGAAAATTTATTTACATTGGGGTGGCGTATTCTTTGAATGTCTAGAAGATCGAAAATATCCATGGTAATTAATACTGAATTACGATAGCTGGTGGGTCTCCATGGAGCGCCACCACTTTTATCTTTTTTGGAAAGTGTACAATGCCAGTCACCTCCAATTATCAACGTTGTAATTTCTGCTTTGTCTACAAGACAGCAGTTAAGTTCTTGCATAAATTGAAGTTGGTCCAAGCAATTGTTAGGTGCATATATATTACAAAGAGTTATTCTTTGGCCGTTGATGGTTATACTAATTAGAACTATTCTCCCACAGGTGTCTCTGAAGACGAAATCTACATTTTGTTTAACATTTCTAGCCATTAAAATGCAAACACCTCTGCTGTGACAGGAGCCGTGAGAAAACACAATGTCTCCTCCCCATTCATCTTTCCATGACATCTCATCACTTGAATTTGAATAAGTTTCTTGTAATAAATAAAAAGTTGCTTTTTGGTCTTTTAAATAGGAAAATATAGATCTTCTTTTAATTTGGTCTCTTAAACATCGTACATTTAAAGAAATAATACTACATTTTTGTCTGTCCTGCATGGCAAGTCAGAGAAAAAAAAAAGGGTAAACGAAATATGCAATGCACTACTCTTAAAAAACTGTACGCTACAAATAATTAAGAAACTTCGATTTATGGAGTTAAACTTTCTCACCTAATTTCCCCCTCTTTGCCTTCCCACCAACAGTATTGAAAAAAACGAATAATAACTTTTTTATCGGAGTGGCGTTTCTATCAAAAGCTAAAGATTATTTAGGTCTTCTTCACAGGAAATGCTTACCGGCCGTCCTTCAGGCGACGTCTTCACATATATTTTTCCATCTAAGGTCCATGCACTCTGTATTAATCGGTCTTTCCTCATGTTGTTTGCTTTCTTAAGAATTTCTCTTCTGTGCACAGTCAAGTTTTCATTTAGGAATAGCCGGTTGTTTCTTGAATCGCCACGAAGGTTTGGAATTAAATCCGATGCAACGCAATTTTTCAATTCGACTCTTTTTTTTACAACTTTGATTTAGTCTTGTAGCTTGAAAACTTTACAATAATTGGTTTGTTCCTCCGCTTGAGCTTATGCGAGATCTCAATATCTTGTGGCGTGATATCGACTCCCAAAAGGGCGCCTAATTTAATAACTACTTCCTCGGTGGACTCATCGCAATCTTCCGGAACGCCATGTATTTCGAGAGAATTTTTCCTGGTGTACAGCTCTAAATGATCCAGTTCGTCAGCGAGTCTTTCCGATTCTTCAACTTCGCTCTGCAACTTCGATTTGGTAGCTTGTAATTCTCTTCTTATGGCAAGATTCTCATTTGTCGCTTGCTTCAAAGAGTCCTTTACTTCTTGAATCTTCCTATCTTGACTCCTAATTTGAGCTTTCAACTCTTTAAACTCCTCCTTTAGATTCTGATTTTCTTGGAGAATTTCTGCCGTCGTATTCTGAATAGCCTTGAGCATTACTTTAATTTCAGACAAACTAAGCTCAGTTGACTCGTCAGCAGATTCCGCCATATTGGATCTCTTTGCGTCTTGTCCTTCTTCGTCGTCAAGTGAACCACGCGCTCCCCTTTTATTTTTTTGAGCCCGGTTTACCATCAGTTTACCATTGACAATACACTATTCGAAATAAGAGGTAAAAAACCAGGAACTATTGTCCATTTAAGCTTGTTGGGAAGGAAAATTGGCCCCGCTCAAAAAGCCTGACCGACCTGGTCAGAACCACGCATGCTCTGCCCAATGATAGTCTTACTCTATGAGAATAATAACTAGTCATTCCTTGTATATAATATATGTTATATAATTTTTTGGTTTATAAAACATATTTAACTAAAGAATTGAATAATTTGTATTTGATTTAAGATCGAACTAACAATTTACCATCCTTCTGTTGCAATTCTACTTCTTGCTCATAAAGTGTTAAAGCATAGACACTATATGCTGTTGCTGTTGTCCCAGATAATTCATATCTGAAAGTCAGCCTTGTGGTTCCATCTTTGATATCCATTTTTTGTTTAGTTAAGTCAAAATACAGGAATGGAAATATAGTGCTGAAATTATTTCTGTTAAGCAATGTTCCACCCTGAAAATCATTGTTAGCATGGACATATTTCAGAACATCTCTGTACACACGTGTTATATCTGTTGATGGTGTATAGTGAATTTCAGGATATTCATTTCCATTACCAACTTCCAAATGACAATTTAAAAGACTGCTAGGACCAGTCGATACACTAAATGTATTATATAAAAATGGATTTGTTGTTTGGCTATCTATGCTTGCGTCATTGATTATAAACACAAAAACATGACGAGGTCTTGATATTCCACTTGTGATTTTGAAATTACCAGCCCACTGTGTTGAAGAATTACTTCTCTCTATGTTCTCTCTTAGATAAGTCCATTTATGTGCTTTCAAATATTGACTCATATACAATGATTGACCTTCTGAATTAAAAGTGATTCTTGGAATAAACAATTGCACCCTAGTAATGATAACCCTACAGTCGTCCGCATTTTGCCAAATGAAATTTCCATCTGATTCAATTTCAAAATTCAGTTCAATCCTTGTGTTTGGTAATAGTTCATCCTCAAGACTCTCAAAAAATGAATACCTGTTTAATGGAATTTCAGTATGAACTATAGCAGATGCACCTAAAATTATTTTTCTAAGACCAAAACCTTTATTATAACCCGCATTTGTCTTGTCTTCTTGTGCATTCCTATTTGTATCCAGATAAAAAAATTCATTTGTTGCTGTACTTTTAGCATATGCCGGACTGAACTCTAAGAGATTTTTTATATTCACACAATGGTTAGCATCATTACAATCATAAAGTTTCTTACCTGCATTCACTTTAATATCCAAATTTTTTATGAAAGAAGATGAACCATTCACAATGCCGTTATGATCATCTATTGCGATATTAGCACCATTTGCTGTCTTATTCACTTTGAAGTCTATGGAAAGTCTAGCATTATACCAATCAAATGGTGTTACTTCACCACTATTATCAGCAACAAAATGATATCCATCCTTTTTTTGTCTACCCTGATTGGCAACAACTGTATTCAGAGCTGTTTCTAATTCGAAGACTATATCTTCATATCTTTCAACATATTTAGGATTTCTAAAACTCATTATATATAATTACATTAGATAAATTTTAACTTACGAAGTTTGCCACCAGCTAATAATTGATTTACTCTTTCATTAATCTCATAATCCGTTAATGGTTGTTTAACTGTTGAAGTTTGTCGTGTCATTAATGGTGTTCCCATTTTGTTTCCTTTTTTGCTTAATAGTTGAATTATTTTATCTCCAGCTTTTTTTGCTGCAAAATCACCAGTTTTAGTAGCTGCGTTCTCAATAGCTTTTTCAGCACCTTTTTGAAGTCCAGTTTTCCATGTTTTTTTCATCGATTATCCAAATAATTTTTTACCAATTGATTTTAAAACATCTGTTATTCCTTCACCATATTGTGTTTTTATGTCTTCATTATAAATATGTGTTTTTACATATCGACCCATTTCTGGATTATAACGTCTCTTATATTCACATTGTCTCATGATCATATATTATTACATTATATTAAATAGGTGTTGATCTGATAATCAAGGTTACAAACCAATCTATACCATTCAGATTTATTGGTCTTCCTAAAGCGTCACTAACATAAAACCGCATTTGACTTATATGAATTGAGGCCATAGGACAAAATAATAATCTTCTCGGTTCATATGAAAATGGATATGAACGAGTTAAATTGTCTGTAGGAATGACAGCGAGAGTATTCGTGTTATACCCATCAACAATGCTGTCTGTTATACCATCAGTATTGATATGAATGATATCAATAGAATTTGTTGTATTAGGTAAATATGAACCATATTCTGTTTGTGTTACTAGTTTTTGTTCAAAACCGATTAACTCTCCAAAATTAGTGTTTCTTAGATCTAACTGATAATTATTGTCAATTTCAATAACTACTTTATATGATGATAATACAAATATCAAATTAATATGATAATTATTTCCTGTTTTATGATTTTTTCTGTCCATATATTGATGTATATAATCATTTAAATCGGTATATGAATACATACCATCAACAAAAGTTACTTTTTCCCATGTATTTCCACCATCAGGGCTGTAGCTAATCATATTGTTTTGATATTCTGGATTGATATTATGCCAAGAATATGTCATTTTAATAAGTCTATCTACAGCCATTTCATTTATCATATCATCTCGTAATTGTAAGACTGGGTTAAATTTAATTACAAAATCCTCAGCTTTACTTCTTCCTACTTTCACTCTATTAACAGATGAGATATGAATTGCTCTTTCTGTCATTATATATTATTAGATTACATATTCTTTCAACAGACTTATCAACTGATCGTTTGTAATTGTACCCAGTTTGTTTAGTACGTGAGCAATTTCTGTGAGTTCATCTTTTACTCCATCATTTCCTGCCAAAATGCTCCCCCAAGAAGCTCCAGACGACTCATAAGATCATGCGGATTGTTATAATAAACAACACCACTGCCTATCTTTTTATATTTATTGGAAGTTCTATGTATTGGTATTTCACTAATTCTATTCAAGTCATCAAATACCATTTTTGATAGAGGACTATATTTCTTCCTACTGTTGAACCGCTTTGTAAGCAGATCAAGTGTATCAAAATCAACTTGTTTATCATATACTTTTTTCTTATTTTGGTAGGCAACTAATCTAAGCTGACCATATAGTTTAGGGATATCAATGGTTAAATTTCCATAGGTACCAGATTCTGGGTTAATTTTATATGCATTTCTTTTTGTTTGTGTATAGATACCTTTTCCTATTTTTAGTGTTTTTGCACCTTCTTCAATTACACCGATTCGTTTCCTGTATTTTTGTATAGCTTCAATTTCCTCAGTATATTCAGCTATTTTATCTTTATTTTTCTTCTTTGCTGTTTTTGTTGTAGATAAATGTGCTTTTTCTCGTCCTAATTTGATGTTTAGTTGACCTGTTTTATCTAATGTGTTCTGTACTATAGTTGCATCTTTTAAAGTGTCTATCAAAACAGTAGATGGTAAAGGTAATTGATGTTTTTGAATTATACCCAGTTCATCTTCTGTAAAACCTTTGTTCATATCCGATACAATTTTTGGCGGTTGTTCACCCTCAGGTCCTTGTAATGCTAATTGTTTTACTTGTTCAGAATATGGTATGATTTGTTTTTTTCAGATATTCTCCTCTCAAATTACTGATTTGATGAATTTCTTTTTCTAATTGCTCAGTAATCGGTTCAAATTCTTCCTTCTTTTTCTCGGAAACATCTTGTTTAGAAGTTTGTGTTTCTTTGATGACATCACGAACAATTTTTGTCATTTTCCCAGACTCGATTTTAGGAATAGCGATTTTCTTATAATGATTAATGTCCATTTATATTAATACATTATATAAAGTTATCTAAACTAATCTCAACTTATCTTTTAATATAATGTAATAGTATAATGGAAATACCTAATTATGATTCAGGAAACAATCAAAATGAAAATTTCAAGCAATTGTTTCCATACATGCCTAGGAACGCCTTTCGAATGTTAATATATGGTAATTCAGGATCTGGTAAAACTAACCTTTTATATCATATGCTGATGAGCCCCTTGTTATATTACGACCAGATCCATTTATATGCGAAAAACCTTGATCAAGATAAATATATAAACATGATGGATAACATAAACGAAATCAGTCAACAGGTTGGTTATGATGTTCTAGTTTGTAATAATAATGATATCATACCAGTTAGTGATATACAAAATACAGACTTACATAGAATAGTTATTTTTGATGACTATATGTGTGAAAAAAAATCAAAAGCAACTTATTGATTATTTCATTCAAGGGCGGCATAAGAATTGCTCAGTTATATACCTAAGCCAATCATTTTATAAAACTCCAAAAGATATCAGGCTAAATTGTAGTCATTTTGCAATCTATGATTTTCCAAGTAGTAGAGAAAGAAATTTGATATCACAAGAGCTTGGAGTCACCAAAGACCAATATCTTAAAGCAACAAAAAAACCATACTCGTTCCTATATGTTGACAAACCAATGAAAACAATTAAAAGAAACTTTTATGGAAATATATTATCTAATAATATAACATGGGATTATTTAATACACATACCACAGATTCAGATACTGGTGGAAATTCAAAGGGAATAAAGGGAGATCAAGGCCCTCCTGGAATTGGCTTCAAATTAGATGGTAATAACTATGATATGCAAGGTAAAAAATAGTAAATATAGGACAAGTTACTGGTTTGAATGATGATGTTGATTTCAATTTTGTTAGAAATACATTCGTTAGTAAACATTTTCCATTCGTTACAGCAAATCTTGATATGAAAAACAATATAAGAAATTTAAAAACACCAATTTCAGATAAAGATGCTGTTAACAAAGAGTTTGGAGACACGCATTATTTAAAGTTAGATGGAAGAACTCATATGACGGGGGATCTTGATATGGATCAAAAATTTATCACAAATATGGACACTGATGTAAACAATGATTTGTCAGCAATGAATATGAAAACTCTGAAAAAATTTCACCAAAATACATCACAACCAACGTATGATGTCACCCAAGATATTGATTTAAAGCATCTGTATAATATTATGAATTCAAAACAACAGACATTTAATTTTTATCGCACTCATTATGATACGGTTCCATGTTACGAAGATATCCGGGGTATATTTCTCAGTAGAAAAGAAGAATTTCCAATGGAGGTTCAACTTAATATGAATCATCACAGCATCACTAATCTCAAAGACCCCATATATGGAGGAGAAGCTGCAACAAAAACATATGTTGATACACAATTAAACATAAAATTAGACAAAACTATTTCCAGCGATCTTGATATGCAAAGTTATAAGATTACTAATTTGGCAACACCTCAATCAAATGAGACTGACGCTGCCGTGAATGTTTCATTCTTAACCACCGAACTCAATAGTTCTAATACAAACTTGCATACACAAATAACAGACGAGTATAAGAGTTACGTGAACAAGTCACACATAACTTCCTCTACTGCAGAAAAAGACGTTTTCAGATACATGATGGAAGATGTGAATCAGAGCTCGGCGGAGAGTAATATTGTTGTTAATGGTATTATCAATTTTGCATCCACCCCACACAAAATCAATAAGAAAGCCTATGATATGACTCTTACGACAGACAAGAACGATGACTTCAGGTCAAGGATAGGTTTTAATGCATACAAACTTCCTCAAGGTTAGTACACTATGGTGATCGAGTTTTTCGTTCCAGATAAACCTCGCATAAGTTCCACATCTGTCAATGTTGTATCAACAACTCTAAATATCGGGCAACAAACTACAAAGATATTCAACACTGATGGATATACAAAAAGCATTGTTCATTTACATAAGTATCAGGTCTCTCCACCTGAATATATAATGGTAGATCTTCATGGAAGTATAACGAACGGACATGCAAAGAAAGCACATCTAATCGTTTATGGTGTTCAAGGACATGTCTCGAGTGTCGATCCAGATGTATTTGATTCTGTTTTTGTAATTGAGGGTGGAAAAATGACTATGCAAACTGATTTGAATATGAATTCATACAAAACCATGAATGCAACCCATCACATATTGGGGCAATTAAAAGCAGATAATAATGGGGGCAAAACGTTTTTATTAAATGGTTGCGACAAAATAACACTTCCAAACGGATGTAAAATAAAAAAAATAACAGGTCATTATAATCTCCCAAATATTTCATACCCCGCATTAACCTTAACAATAAAACATCATTTCCTGTTAAGTCAATCAACAACTTATACTTTATCTGGACTACAAAGACAAACGAAAGACATAAACTTAGATATACCATACGGTCATATGGCTGTGGAGACGGCTAATATTATTAAGAATGAAGACATTTCAATATGGATTGAATACACATCTCCATAAGAAAATCATCATTATATGGTTGGATTAATATAAACAATATATATGACAGACCGACGTAAAAGCATATTTCATTGGAACCATATTTCAGACAAACTAACTGAAGATCAGATCAAGGAATTGAAAGCTTACTACCGCACATACCATAAAAAGTGCTGGGCCTACAAACAAGCAGTACAACGCTTCAAAAAATGGAGATTACTAGGAAACATGCTATCTATCGTCTTCGCATCCGGAGGTTTCGCCTCTAGTATAGCAACTGGTGGTATTAGTTTGATTGCTATTAGTACAGTAGCATTTATGATTCTGGGTTGGATGAAACATAAAGACCTCGATTTCAAGATACAACATTGTACATATGCCTATATCAATCATCAACATTTGTTAAACGCAATAAAAGACATGATGAGAAGTGGTGACTTCAATCCGTCATGCATCCACATGACAATGAAGAACATTGATGATTACGTGGCAGACAATAGTCCTATTGTCGATAAGTATCTAAGTAAATACGATGAATATTTTATATACTAAGTATCAACTGAATTCTATTACCTATCAATAATTGAACCTTGGCCCAATATTGTTCATAATATATTAATGTCCTCTTCAACTTTGTTACTGGGATACCCTTGTAAGGAAGCCCGAGCATCCTAAATAATTGCTTAATAATAAATTTAACACGATCATCCGTTTACGCCTATCATTAACATTATGGAGAACACTATCAAGCTCAACGAATACTTTATGAATATTTAATGGAGCCGAAACCAATTGTGGAATTGCACGCATTTTGGGCATCCTACTGATGAACAGTTACGAAATTCAGATATATTTAGTAGCCACATTTATTTGCGGTCTGTCCCCTTTGAATTGTTATATACAACCTTGGTTTTGTACGCTGGTGGATGGCCGATTTCTTCGTGCAAGTCCCCGATGCAGACCTCTATGGTTGGTGTAAGTAATTCCCTAAGGAGTTATCTTAGCAGACTTATATTATTTTGTTGCTACTGTACTTAATTTGGCCATGTCCCGGCACGTACACGGTCATTACTATTTAACATCTTGTGCCACTATAATTCGGCCATGTCTCGGCACATACATGGCCATTACAATTTAACATCAAGTGCCAATCAATTCACAATGATAAACGCTGATATAAGAAATTTCATACCGGCTGGGTCGTCGCCCGGGTTAACAAGGGCCTCAGAACAACCTTTGGGCGGTACATACAATGGTTGTTCTGTAACGCATAATGTACCTTCGCGTAGATCTATATCTATCGACAAGTGCAATAGACGACGCTGTGCTACATGTGGAGTAATTCAACCCTCGAGATTCTTCAGAAGTTCCTTGACCAACCGTCGATATACCGTTATTAGCGACTGCGACCTCTCTTGCTCCGCAACTAATGTTGTGTATCTTATAAGCTGTGCCAAATGCGATCACCAGTACGTTGGAGAAACAAAAAGGAAAGTCAGTGAGCGACTTTCTGGTCATCGCTCTATTAAGAAACATGCAAACACATTTATCGCAAGGCATTTCAACTTACCTGGTCATTCAATAGAAGATATCAGGATACAACCTATTGAGCACATCACACAGAGACCTGGTGAGACCGAGCAGGATGTTACAATTAGACGCTTAGATCGCGAACGCTTTTGGATGTTAGAACTCGCCACTGTGTATCCTTATGGACTCAATGATCGATTACAACATGTTGGAAACATTTCAAATTCAAATATTCTATCCGGTATTAATGTTTTTAACCTTTTCAATGGTCGTAAACGCCGTAAAAGAAGCCACGGACGACGTCATAATTCAAGATGTCCTTGCGAGTTAACATTAGACCAACTTCGCAATTTGTACAACGGAGGACACGGTGGCCTGCATCGTCTCCTTACAACTCTCTATAGCACCCGATTACCTAATTTACATAAAATTTTCAATGAATGTCAGCAGCTTATAGCAGCCAATCGGGATCAACGTTTTAGAAGAATTGTTTTAGATGTCTGCTGCAATAGGTTATTTTTTCCAGTACGTACAGGTTATAACTCCAGCGCTAAACCTCAGCGGCGCTTTATTAAGATATATTTTCACAATAAAGGGATAGACAAAGTTAACCTAACTAACATTTTACATGACAAACTAGTTAAATCTAAAGTACCTATCTATTTTCAAGAACAGGATCCGCCACTTATAAGTTATAAATACACGAACACCATTTCTAGGAGCATCTTTAATTATAATCAAACCCTCAATAACGTTAATATCAATGATTATAGTAATACATCTTCATCTTGTGACTGCGCGTCTTCCACCTTTCGTTATGAGCCTCATGGCCATGTCATTACTGGAGATCTACGCATTGTTAAGAATAGAAAACTAAGACGTCTATTGGAGAAAGGTCCAAAGTATAGGGAGCAGAATACCGTCGATTGGAATCTAAACAAGAAGATATTGACGAAGGCTGTAGATGATTACACCAAGAACTGGAGTAAACGTGAAGGTTGCCATGTGTCAGCACTGGAAGAATGGTCGGAGACAGTAAAGCTGATCATCCAGAATAGAATCAACAACCTACAGCGTCGTAATTTTAGACCCAGTCATAAACCCTTAGAAGACAAACATGTCATGGCACACTTGAAAGAACTACAAGAAAAGTACGTACTAGTGCCTGCGGACAAAGCTGGCAATAACATCATTTTTGTTTGCAAGTATTACTACATACATACCCTGATGGAAGAACTTGGCATTAACTTCGGCAGTACTATTAATTCTACATATGAAAAACAAGATGTTACAGCTGATGAGATTATACGGACCCACACCATGACCTTAGAAAATGCATTCCACATCACCTTGCAACAGAAGGAGAAAAATTTGCCCAAAATATATTGGATACCAAAACTTCACAAGACACCATACAAAGCACGTTTTATTGCAGGTTCAAGTTCCTGCACTACTACTAAGATCTCTAAATTGATAACTGAGTGCCTTAAACTGATCAAGAGTCACTGTACTTCATACTGCAAGACTATTTTAGAACTAACAGGAGTTAATTGCATGTGGGTCATCAACAATTCGTTGGATGTTATTCACACATTGCAGGACAAACAACTTTCGCTTAATCATGTGAGTACTTGGGACTTTTCCATTCTTTATACTAGCCTTCCACACGCCAAACTTAAACATCAACTCCATGATCAACTTGAAAGGGTTTTTAACACCAGAGGAAAAAATTTCATAGCAACCAATAATTTCCACACATTCTGGGCTAATGATAGGAAATCTACGAAGTACACTTACTTCTCCTGTAGGGAACTGTGCCTCGCTATTGACTTTCTTATCGACAATATCTACGTCCGCTTCGGAAACACAGTTTTTCGGCAAATTATTGGCATACCTATGGGCACTAACAGCGCACCTTTGTTGGCTGATCTGTTCCTCCACACCTTCGAGTATGACTTCATGCTAAGAACAATGAAGCAAGATATGACCATAGCTGTCCAATTTAGCAACACCTTTCGTTATATCGACGATTTATTGAGCGTTAACAATGAAAATTTTGGAAATTACATCAGCGACATTTATCCGTCGGACCAGGAACTAAAGAACACTACCTTAACATCAAATGAGGTGTGTTATCTGGACACGAGAATCAAGAATGGTGACAGCAACACACCTTTCCATCTCAGTGTCTACGACAAGAGGGATGACTTCTCTTTTCGGATTGTCAATTTCCCTCATGGACAGCAACATTCCAGCCAATCCGGCTTATGGTGTTTATATATCTCAATTGGTAAGATATGCTAGAATTTGCACATCGAAGTTGGATTTTATGCATAGACTTCGCCGACTTTCATCACGTCTCCTTCACCAAGGGTTCAAATCTTCACTCCTTCGTAAATCATTTACTAAATTCTTCAAACGCCACAGTGCTATCATTGAGAAATATGGCACTACACTACGAGAAATTAAACTAGCAATCCAAAATTGAGAAACACCGCCGTATTCTTTGTTATTTCAGATCATTTATATTATTCTAGCGCCCCTATTTAATTTCTATATTGCTTCTATTCAGGTCAATGCTAGTGTGCGCGCGCGCAATTTTCCTTGAGTCGTGCGCGTGCTTAGCTTGTTTAGTTGACGTGTGTGCTTAGTTCGTTATTTAACGTACTACATTTATTTTGCGTTGTTTTCCTAACTGATATGTCTTGTCAGTAACTGTGCTCACACTGTGGGTGGCTCCTCCTAAAATGTTCTGCAATTGGTATAGGATTTAATGGAGCCGAAACCAATTGTGGAATTGCACGCATTTTGGGCATCCTACTGATGAACAGTTACGAAATTCAGATATATTTAGTAGCCACATTTATTTGCGGTCTGTCCCCTTTGAATTATAAATCCGATCCCTTTGACTATAAGTCAATTGGACATGATTCTCACTATATATACCATTAATCACATTCTCAATATGGTATTTACAATGATAGACTGATTTCCGTCGTATCTTATACATATTCTCATAAAAATCAATGTACTCATTAACATAATCATAACCATGAACTGAACCGCAATTTATACATACATTTATACCATTTTTATTGACCATATCCTGTTCACTAAAACATGACTCCACAAATTTATCACGCAGTGATGTACTTAAGCTTTGCGAATTATGATATATAAATAAATCACCTTCTACTAATAGTTGATCACAAAAAGGACATGTAGACTCTTCCATATTCTTTAATTCGTCGTGAATTTGAGAATTACAACTCATTCTATACTATTATATCATAAATTATTGTTATGTTACTAACACATGACGTCACGCCACAGCTGTGGCGGTCCAAAATCTTACAATAATCACAAAAACAATCTATATTATGTTGAAACAAGCAAAAGTCCGAATGACGTCACGCCACAACTGTGGCGGTCATTATAATAAACAAGTACCACAAGCACAGTCTATGTTATGTGCCCATGGTTCTGCAACCTCTTGGTGACTACTAAAATAATCCACTACAGTGTCGCCATTCTTTACAAACCATAAAAATGGTAACTTACACCTCAACACTTTTTTGTAAGGAAAGAAAAGCTTGTAAAACTTTCTAAGCTGTCGTGCTCGTGTTGTTTTAACTCTACATCGTAAATTAACCCAATCGTCAAAGTTACCGGATACTCGCTTCATACACTTTTCCTCTTGAAACTTTTCAAATGCTTGATTGAGCCACATTCCATAAACAAACGCATTCTGAACAACATAATTCTCAATCGTTTTGAAAGAGTTTTCACAACGTCTGATACAATCTTCATACATAGCTAAGGAGACTTCACCTTCTGGGAATGTGTTAGGAACATCAATGTGCACTCTCTCTCCTCATATAATTATTTTGCATTTGTTTGATGAGTGAAACAGCATCACACTTACGTTCGGCTGTTGATAGCTTCTTTCGCTTTGGTTCTGGAGGTGTTTGAAATAATAGTTGCGGAACATTTGGGGAACCTGTTGTATCAGGCCAATCTTCAAGAACAGTTTTGGCTTCTTCGGGTTTTCCTTCATTTAGCAATTCTACTGCATAGTCTCGTAGACAGCAATTCGAATGCAACTTCATCCAGTAATGAGCGAATAATATACTTTCTCATTCATGAAAGCCACGTTTTGATGGTAAAAACCATCGATTATCTCTATGTCGACATCCTTCTCATAGCCAGTGTCATTTATATCCAAATCGAAATCCTCCATCAAATCGGATAGACCGGTTTCACTATCTGCCATTTTAAAAGACAAACTAAATCATAAACTTCAAAATCCCCTTTATAGACAACAACTTCATGTCATATGATAATCGCGTGATATGAGATCATCGACTTCCTAAACCGCCAACTTCCT
This sequence comes from Cladopsammia gracilis, assembly GCA_022457155.1. Lineage (NCBI taxonomy): Eukaryota > Metazoa > Cnidaria > Anthozoa > Scleractinia > Dendrophylliidae > Cladopsammia > Cladopsammia gracilis. The sequence goes on from JAJGOT010000318.1 coordinate 154,497, forward strand.
CGGGGAACTCCCTCTTCCTGTGTTTCCGAGAAAGTCACGCAATGAAAAATACTAGGTTTTGATTCCCATATTTGATTCCCATATTTGATTCCCATATTTGATTCCTATATTTGATTCCCATATTTGATTCCCATATTTGATTCCCATATTTGATTCCCAACATTTGATCCCACAATTGTGATCCTATGTTTGGAATCCAGACCTAGGTTCTAGGTTGCACCCCAATCCTCACATTGGTTCCGAGGGTTGATCCCCATTTGAGACCAACCACTGGGAGTCCAAGGTAGGAATCCAAGGCGGTTATCTACGACTGTAATCCACAGCTGTTATCCACGGCTGTAATCCACAGCTGTAATCCACAACTGTAATCCAAGGCAGTTATCCACGGGTGTAATCCACAGCTGTAATCCACGACTGTAATCCAAGGCAGTTATCCAAGGCGGGAGTATGTTGGTGAAAAGACAATTTCTTCGAAATGGACTTTCCCCCGATAGGCATTGCAGGTGGGAGTCCAAGGCGGGAGTATGGAGGTTGGAGAAAGAGGTTGAATCCAACCATATGATCCACCCTAAGATCCTTCATCTGAGCCCCCCTCAAGGATCCTTCATTTATGGGGCAAGCTTCGGAGCTATGCTCCTCCCCCACCCACTTGCCCCGGGATTCTTAACGCTCATCCATCCCCTGCTCGCCTTCGGCTGTGCTGCCGATTCGCTAAATCCCACTTCGCGTGGCAAACCAATGATGATTCCTTGAGGTGAATCTGATGTTTGAATCCTAGGGTGATCCCAACATTTGAGTCCAAGGCAGTGTCCAAGGTGGTAATCCAAGGTGGAGTCCAAGGTGGAAATCCACAGCGGTAATCCAAGGTGGTAATCCAAGGTGGGAGTCCACGGTTGAGGGCAACCTTTGGAGCTACGCTCCTCCCCCCACCGAGTTGCCCGGGATTCTTAACGCATCTCCACCCCCTGCTCGCCTGCGGCTGCGCTGCCGAGGAGCTAAATCCGCTACGCTAAAGGGTATATGTTGACTTTCAGTCAACATATAACATAAAGTAGTGATGTACTACATTCTCTGAGGCAATTGCCCCAGAGTGTAGTACATGACTACTGTTGTTTGGTATGCAATTGATATTCATCTGTTGTTCTTCTCCTTTCTTATTTGTGAAAGTGTGATTTTTTGCTATTTCACCTATCTGTTGCATGATAAAATGACTGTTGTAGCCTCGTAAATTGTAACTGGTATTTTGTCTGTCAATCTGAAATTCAAATTACATGCTTTATGAGCTGAACCTCTGTATTTACCTGTTACATGGCAGTGGTCTCTTACTCTTTTATCTGTTGCAGAGTATTTTTTACCACAAATATGACACTCATCAGCTTTTTGGAAATCTTGCTCATCTTTATCAGTCATTTTTAATGGTTTATTAAAATGTTTCTTAATCATATTTTTACAATACCAAACTTCATCTAACATTTTTTCCATGAATTTATAAACAGCATTTTCACTTCTGTAGCACTGTACTGGTTTAGTGTATTTATCATCATAACAGCAAACCAAAACTTTATAACCATAGCTACAGTCTGTGTGTTTTTGGTACTCTTCGGTATATGATTTGTCATTATTTGGTTTACAACCTTGCACTTTTTCTGTAATAGCTTCAAAATCAGCATAAATAACAAATGGTACAGGTAACTGTTTGTGGTGATTTTTAAACATAACAGTTTCACCTTTTTCAGGCATTCTAACAGCTTGCTCACCATTGATTGAAATTCAAATTTCTTTGTGATGTAGAAGTACTTTTTCAGAACTGAAACATTGTAGACAATACAGACAAAAGTGTTTCCTCTCTTTGTGTTTTGTTTGGTTGTACATGAACTTGTTAAAGTCTTTAATCAGTACATAATGTTTATTTTCATTTTCTGTAATCAATAATAAATCCATATCATCTTCATACTTTTCTTTTGATACATAGATAGGATATGGTTGTTTTTCTTCATAACCAAATACATTAATGTTAATCTTATTTTGTTTCTCAATTTTGTTGAACTGTTTAATAGTTACTGGAAATTTAATTCCAGTGTAATCCAAATTTTTATTGTATTGTTTGTCAGACTTTTTTATCTTTTGAGGATCTTTATCTTGTGGATTTATATGCCTGATATGGCACCATCTGAAGCATTCATTATCCTCGTTTTTAATATTGATCAATCCTTTCAAACTATTTCGTAGTTCTGCTGGGAGTTTAATATATGAAGATCCTTTTATTGGTTGGTATTTCACTATATTAAGGTAATGATTGTCAACTGATGTGATTGTCCATCCAGATCCCTCTGATATCCATTGAGCTACCTTATTTAATATCTGTTGTTTAGACAATTGTAACGCTTCAGCGGTTTCAGTGTGGTTAATAATTGTTTGAGCTACACTGTTAAAATATGCTGTCTTAGACACTATTTCATCACCAGACAGTTTTTCAAATGTAACCTTTATTGTTTCAATATATTTAATTCCTTTCATAGATGTTAACCCTCTAAGCCCCAAGAGAGCCAAATGGCACTACAAGACCCACTGCTTTTAAAAAAATTTCAATTTCCTCAATCGTGCGAACATTGCCGTAACAATCAGTTGTGAGCATTGACTAGAAAGTTCTTTCAATTGAGATACCCAATAAACACAAAAAAGTCAGCGATTTTTGCAAAATATTAGCGTTTGAATTTCGACAAGAACAAAAATGACCATTTTTAACGTCGTAGAAAAGCAACAAAAAAATTTTTTTTGCCTTCAGTTTTTTTTATTGAAATCATCGTTGCAAACCCAAAAGTAAACATTCACAGCAAAATTCAGTCCTAGTCCTACCTTAGGAGTGATTTTGTCGTTGCCCGGGCCGAGCTACAGCCTCTCGTTCTAATGCATCCTGGCCTTGTCTCGATTTTCAACATCACCACCGCACTGCGTGCTGGGAAATAGCGAGAATTTTTGACAGGGTTCATTCCTTTCCCCACACATTTCATATTTATACTCCACAGCCACTCCAACCTACCACCGAAATTTCGCACTTGTTGTGTTATTCAGTCGTCGCAACTTCCAAAATATGCCGTGGTAGGTCGAGAAATTCATCCAGAGTCGAGTCCCAAGGCTACTTCGTTTCGTGGCAGCCATTTTTCCAGTTCAATGAGCAGCGAGCCAAATTCGTTAACGAAGAACACCTAACTCGTTTCATTGAGAAAGTGGACTCTGAACTACCTTCAAGCTTAATGATGCTCATCAGGCAGCTACTAAAGATGAAAAGTGGCTGTGAACTTACCAAAAATCGCAGAAACATGATATTGAAACCTTTATTGAGAATGAACGAAGCAAAACGACCACGTCACAATGACGTTTCCAGTAAACTCGAGCCTTCAGTGTTTTAGAACAGCAGCACTTTCAACGGTTTTAGTATTCTATGGAACGCAGTGAGCCACACCGTATTCGCATTGTAACTACTTTATTCTCCAGCATTCTAAAACTATATATACATCAATCACGTGCTTCTTAATCAGTCCAATTACGTCATCCTAGATATCATATCACAATCATTCGCACAAACACTAAATCCCTCCCTTGATTGGATTTAAAACTCGGCTATAATCAGCAAAGCTATTTTCTGGCTAATAGACGAAACCAACAAAACTTGAAGTATAAATCATATGTAATGTTCTTCAGACTTGTCAATGTTCAGTTCTGAGTGATATTTGAATCAAATGTTCAGTTTAGATTGTTCATAATTGAAAATCATTCCAATAAGCAGGCTTAGATTGTTCATAATTGAAAATCATTCAGATAAGCTGGCGGATGCCTGACACGAACAGGTCTCCGTGCATCCTGATCCACTGCCGGGGGAAGGTCCACATTCTGGTCCACTGCCCGTGGAAGGTCCTCATCCATCTCATAGTCCTCCTCCCGAACAGCAGTGCTCTGGTGCAACTTGTGTACATGTGACACATTGCGCATGAACACACGTCCTCGTCCTTGTTGCAGAATCAAACTAGGCCCCTTACGCTTTAGCACTGTATACGGCTCAGGGTCGTATCGTGTAGATAACTTGTTCTGCCTCACTTGTTGTAGCAGTACTTTGTCACCAGCTTTGACGTCTGAGGGACTTGCTCGATTTCGCTTGTCCGCATACACCTTTGTGCGCTGCTTTGCTTGTTGATCTTTGATCTTAGCTGACTGTAGTGCCGCGGACAGAACATTAGACATCTGGGTTTCGACTTGGGGTACTTTTGTTCTGATTTCTCTTCCCAGATGCAGACGTGCCGGGGACACTCCTGTAGACGCATGAGGCGTCGCACGGTAGTTAAGAAGGAAGGTAAACATGTCTGTGCGCCAGTCCTTGCCTTCAGCATGTGCAGTGCGGATTGCTTTCTCGATTGTCTTGTTGAATCGCTCGACTTCTGCATTGGCCTGCGGCCAATAGGGCGTGACTTTCCGATGTTTGATGCCATGTGTCCCCAGGAAGTTCTCAAATTCCTCTGACACCAGATTCGCTCCATTGTCAGTCACTACTTTTTCTGGCAATCCATGTACAGCAAATATCTTTCGAAGATGTCCAATAATGGCCGCAGATGTAGTGGAACGCAGAATCACTACTTCTGGCCAACGTGTACACGCATCTTCACAGACTAGCAAACTTTCCCCAGACGGAAAGGGTCCACAGAGGTCTATATGCACCTCTTGCCATGGTTTTTCAGGCATCACTGTTGGTCGGAGTGCCTCCACTGTAGACTTGGCCGCAACAGACTGACAGGGTAGACAAGCCTTGACCATGGTCTCCACCTGTTACACGATGCCTGGCCACCACACTTTCTCTCGTACCATTTGCTTCGTCCGCACAATCCCTTGGTGCCCTTCATGTGCATTGGAAAGGGTTACTTGCCACAGAGTACTCGGCATGACAATGCGAGAACCTTTTAAGATGAGCCCATTATTCACACACAGTTCATCCTGGACCCGCTTGTAAGGCTTGAGCTCTGGTGTGTCTGGCCACGCAGATTCACTCAAACAGCATTTGACTTGTTGTAGTATCGGGTCTGTCTCAGTCGCAGTCACAATCTGCTCATGTGTGAGCGCTTTTGGAACAGCATTCATTGCAACATAGTTTATGTACTCCTCCGCAATGTTCCTTTCCCGGAACGGCTGGTTATCCAGCGGCAATCTTGAGAGTACATCAGCTGGGTTTGTCTTTCCCGCCATGTGCACTATAGTAAACCGGTATGGTTGCAGGCGAAGTGCCCATCTTTCAATCCGTGGCGGCGGCTTTGACTTTGGACTGTAGATGATCTCCAGTGGCTTGTGATCTGTGTAGAGGGTAAACGGTTTGCCGTACAAGTAAATATGGAAGCGTTCGCAGGCCCATACAACTGCCAGAGCCTCTTTCTCGGTCTGCGAGTATCGCCTCTCAACATCGGTTAACGTACGACTAGCATATGCCACAGGGCGAACAGTGTCCTTACTCCGCTGTAGTAAAATCGCACCCAAGCCCACTGGACTAGCATCCACTTTCAGTTCAGTGTCCGCTGATTGATCATAATGTGCAACAACACAGTCGCTGGTAAGAATGACTCGAAGGCGATCAAATGCATCCTGTTGGGTTTTACCCCACACCCACTCTGTGTCACTCCTTGTAAGCGCCCGTTTTGGCTCCGCAAGGGTCGCGAAATTCGGGATGAAGCGTGCACAATAATTCACCAGCCGAGAAAACTCCGCACTTCTGCTGCATTCTGTGGTGTTCTTGCATTTTTCACTGCATCGACCTTCTTGTCATCTGGTGCTATTCCATCAGCGGAAACTTTGAATCCAAAGAAAACTAATTCTGGTACACTGAAAATACACTTTTCTCGGTTAAGTGTAAGTCCCTTGCTCTCAAGGCGGAGAGTGTCAGTTCTAAACTCTTGTCGTGACTCTCCTGGTCAGATCCAAACACAATGATGTCATCGGAAATGTTCCGTGCTCCGGGGATTCCTTGTAAAGTTTGCTGAATCACATATTGGTACATTTCCGGTGCAGATGACAAGCCAAATATCAAGCGTTTGTAGCGCTTAAGTCCTTTGTGTGTTGAGAACGTAGTAAGAATTCTAGATTCTGGGTGTAGCTCAACTTGGTGGTATCCCCAGCGCAAATCGAGTTTTGAAAACACAGCAGCTCCATTGAGTGCTTGCAATGTTTCCTCAAGTGTTGGTATCGGATTTCTCCTCTTATCACAGCTTCGTTCGCCCGACGCATGTCAACACAAACTCGCACGTCACCGTTGGATTTTTGGACTGCCACTAAAGACGAAACCCAAGGCGTTGGACCCTCGACATCCTCAATAATATCGAGATCTTGCAGCTCCTCGAGCTTTTTCTCCACATCTTTGCGAACATGAAATGGCACGCGACGCTGCGGTTGGGCAACTGGCGTGACTGCTGGGTCAATGTGTATCTTTAACTGATAATCTTTAAGTTTGCCGACACCATTAAACACTGCATCGTGTTTGTCAACAATTGCTTGAACAAACAGCTTCATTCGCCCGACGCATGTCAACACAAACTCGCACGTCACCGTTGGATTTTGGGACTGCCACTAAAGGCGAAACCCAAGGCGTTGGACCCTCGACATCCTCAATAATATTGAGATCTTGCAGCTCCTCGAGCTTTTTCTCCACATGTTTGCGAACATGAAATGGCACGCGACGCTGCGGTTGGGCAACTGGCGTGAATGCTGGGTCAATGTGTATCTTTAACTGATAATCTTTAAGTTTGCCAACACCATTAAACGCTGCATCGTGTTTGTCAACAATTGCTTGAACAAACAGCTTCATTCGCCCGACGCATGTCAACACAAACTCGCACGTCACCGTTGGATTTTGGGACTGCCACTAAAGGCGAAACCCAAGGCGTTGGACCCTCGACATCCTCAATAATATTGAGATCTTGCAGCTCCTCGAGCTTTTTCTCCACATGTTTGCGAACATGAAATGGCACGCGACGCTGCGGTTGGGCAACTGGCGTGAATGCTGGGTCAATGTGTATCTTTAACTGATAATCTTTAAGTTTGCCGACCCCATTAAACACTGCATCATGTTTGTCAACAATTGCTTGAACAGACCCCACTGTAATCTGGTTAATGGCATGCGGGTAGTCCGGTCCAACTCTGAGCAGACCAAGCTGTATAGCAGTTTTCTTTCCTAGAAGAGACCCCGCATGTAAATTTTCAACTACCACAAAATCGGCCTGTGTATGAAATTCAGGCGTTGACACATTTGTGTGGAATGTTCCTTTCACAGGAAGCGGCGTTTCCGATCCATATGGGTAAATCTTGACATTAGATGGTCTGAGTGCAATTCCTTTCGCTGACAGTTTATTGAATGTAGAACCGTCCAGCACATTTACGCTAGCCCCGGAGTCAATAATAACAGGAATTAACGTATCTTCCACAGTTATCGGAACAGTTTTGTCCTCTGTTTTGTTGCTCCCAATAGCAAACAAATACTCATCGTCCGAGGTGTCATGTTCGGCGGCCACATACCGAATTCCATTTCGTTGTTGCGTAACAGGGCGAGACTTCGGGTCTTTAGTCGCTTGTTTCGCTCCTTTACACACTCCACTAAAATGCCCTTGTTTTCCACAGTTGCTGCAAGTTTTTTCATTTGCAGGACATGAAGGATCTTTCGCTTTGTGGCCCGCACGACCGCAACAAAAACACACAAACTGCCTCGTGTCTTGGTTCTTGAATCTTGGATGCTTCGCATTCCTTTGTTGACGCGACCCAGAATTTCCTCTATGCTGTCGTGTCTGCTGAAAACCAGTCGAAATTTGGTTGACTTGCTGCTCTGAAGGTCCCGAAGCTGCTTCCATTGTAGTGGCATGCAGATCAGACGCTTCAATTGATCGAGCAATTCGTAGAATTCCATCTAGCGTAAGATCAGTTTCCCATAACAGTCGACGGCGAATACTGTTCGAGGTGCATTTATCAACTACTTGGTCTCGAATCATTTCATCGACTTTGTCATAATCACAGGATTTTGCAAGGCTCCGTAGACGAGTAACGTATGCGTCGATACTTTCAGTCGGCCCTTGTGCTGCCTGACGAAAAGCATGTCGCTCAAACGGAATGTTTTTTTTTGGCTCGAAATATTCGGTCTGCTTGGCCAATGCCGTATCATAGTCTTCTCCTGTATCACTGAGAGTTTCGAACACCGTTTGAACTTCAGCACCTGCCAAATGTAGAAGGACAGCGCGCTTCTGTTTCTTTTCAGTAATGTTCGATGCAACTAGAAAATACTCGAGACCTTTCACCCATTTAGACCAGCGCTGCCCGAGCGTCATTTGGTCTGTCACTGAAAAAGGTGGTATTGCCGGCAATTGTAACGTGGTCGCCATCTCCGTCACCTGCTGCTCCTCACCAGAAGTCGGCATAGGTTCGGACAGCCTCGTCGCCAAATTTAGTATTCTGTGGAACGCAGTGAGCCACACCGTATTCGCATTGTAACTACTTTATTCTCCAGCATTCTAAAACTATATATACATCAATCACGTGCTTCTTAATCAGTCCAATTACGTCATCCTAGATATCATATCACAATCATTCGCACAAACACTAAAACGGTAACTTCACATATCGAGTCATGAAAGCCTGTGGCGCATGTGTATGCAGGAAATCGCTCAAAAACACAAAAACCCTTGGGGCTTAAAGGGTTAATATATTTTTTAAGATGAGATTCCATACCCTTTCTTGTGTTTTGTAGTTGAACTAATGGGTCTTTATCGTTCTTAATACTGATTTCATATGATTTCGTATAACCTTTTAGAGCTTTATTGGTTTGCTCTGTTTTAGTCCTTGGGAGTGGGACTGGTATTTTAGTCCGTGGGAGTGGGACTGGTTTTTTAACAACAGGTTGTTTAGTTCTTGGTGTGGGAACAGGTCTGTTTCTAAACTCTAGTGGTGGAAGAATGATATTGTCTTCATATTCATTAACCATCTGCTTAACACTCTTGCGGGGTGTTGGGATTGGTTTAGGTATTGAAGTCATATTTCTCCTTATATTAACTAAATTTTGTAATTCCTCAATGGTAATACCATCCAGGAGTTCGTGTAATAATTGATTTTTATTTTTTGTATTCATATTATTAGTGTAGAATTTTTCATTTATTATATTATATTGTGCCAAACCTTTAATTCAAAATCAAACTGAAAAATTGATATAAAGGATAAAAAGTTTTTATATTATGTGAGTAAGTTAGAAATAAACAAGTGCGCTTATTCTGTTCATTCAATTTATGACTTATATGCTTCTGATAAGGATGGGAACATCATAAATATTGTCAAAAAAAGTACCTCTAAAAGGTAATAAAGACCATAGTGGATATTTAGGTTGTATGGTAAGGAAACATGGTGGTACAACCCAGAAAAGATATCAAGTTCATCGCTTTGTTTGAGAATGTTTTAATGGTCTTATACCAGAAGGAAAAGTAATTGATCATATAGATAATAACAAAGAGAACAATCATCTATCTAATCTCCAACTTATAACCCAACAAGAGAATTGTAAGAAATCAGCAAAGGATCGTGATTATACATTTGCTGCTAAAAATCACCAAAATAAAAAATGTATAAGAGCTATCAATTGTAATACTAATGAAGTAACATACTTCAATTCAATATATGCTATCCAGCAGCATCTCGGTATTAATGCTGGTATAGTTAAGATGGCTTGTGAAGGTATTAATAATTGCAAATCCGGCGTCTCCAAAATTGAAGGCCAGCGATACAAATTTGAGTATATTAAACCAGATAAATTACCTTGTAATTATAAAAAATCAGCTAATATAAGACCTCGAATGTCAGACGAGGAAAAGAAGAGGCACCAACAAGAATCTATTAATAGATGGTTAAATAAAGAATACCAATGCATGAAATGTGGAATTATTTAAAAAAATAAAAACAAAAAGAAACACATTAAAACTTGTAAATAAGAATACCAAAAATAATTATATTCTTGGAGACCTTAGTCACAATAATACTGTGTTTATATCAATACAATATACATTACATAATATTCTCTTAAATATTTTCATAAATCTGTCAAATCCTTTATTGGTATCCAACTGTTAAAATCATCACTATATCCCTTCCACTTTACTAAAGCTTGTTTCTTCTTGTAATCTCTCCAGATGACTTTATCGATTCTGAATACATCCTGTTTGGCTTTTAATAATTCAGGTTCATAAAAACTCCCTTGTATCTCTTAACCTTTGAGATCCTTTGGTTTGTAAGTGATTGGATTAGTATATTTGATTTTATCGATTATAAACACTTCTTCTGTCCAGTTTGGAGTGTATCCTTTATCGAAAGTCTTTCTTTTATATTTGCTTATCCTAACCTTATCGCCTTTTCTAAATTTCGGTTTGGATGATAATACTTTCATACCGCCGTATAGATTGAAATAAACAATACTTTCATTCTTTTTCTTTGATGCTTCTACAGGCGTCATTTGAATGCTTGAATGTTATGTATTATTATATTGCTTGACTAATTGTGGTTACGTCTAAATATTGTGTTGTATTTTTGGCAGTGAATTGTTTCCACATTTTGTTTTTCATTGTACGATTCCAATGCTCGACTACTGATGATTTCTCTTCATTTTCTGTTGAATACAGTGTTATATTATGTTTATCTAATAATTCTTTCAAATTTTTATTGTAATACTCCTTACCTTTATCAGTCCATATGTATTTTGGTATTCTACCTTCTTTGAATATTTTTTTTTAATGCTTTAGTGACGGTTTCATCTTTTTATCTTTCAATGGTTCAATCCATCCATATTTACTGAATACATCGATTACCATAAGGAGATAACGATAACCTTTGTTCCACTTACCAAATGGTTGCATTTCAACCAAATCACTCACCCATATTTCATCAATATGATTTGCAATTACATGGCGTCTAGTAAAGTTTCTTTTGATTGGTTTGTGTAACTCATCTGCCAACTGCTGTTGCCAGTTTATTTCTTCTTTGCTAGACGCCATGCGCATTAAACGAGATTTCGGAATCAGTCACGAAAAAAGGGACAAAAGTTGTTAACAAAATTTTGTGGATTGTCCGACTGAATTTGTTTTGCGGGAGGAAAATTTTGCGGGTCGCGGAGACAGCTAAAATTTCTGGCCCCGGTTGTTCAAAAGGTGGATTACGCTATCCACCACATAAATCACTATCCAGTAGATAACGCAATTGGTTTTGCACACCTTTATCTGCTGGATAGCGATTTATCCAGTGGGTAGCGCTATCCACCTTTTGAACAACCGGGCGCTGCTGGAAGGAAATGCTTGCGGATTTCTGGTCAAGGATAAATAAAATCCAAGGCATCGGTATTAAACTGCATTTTACTTCCTGACCGTAGGTTTGTATAGTTCCCATAGTTATGGTTGCTGTTCTGGCGCCAATATGAACATAAACAACGAGAAAACTAGTGAGTGAATTATTGTACGTTGTTGTAAACAGTGTTGTAAAAACGTATCAGTATCATGATAACAGTCTCTGGTTCTTTTGAGGACGTGTCTGGAGTTGAATAGGGAATACAAATGACTGTTGTGCAGGTTGCCTCGGAGTTCACTGTTATAAGAGTTATGAGTTATGAGAATTCACCGTTAAAAAGTTCCTGTTAAGCCGATATACATCATATACATATACATTATTAAAACAAGTTTGAAATTACTAATTACTGTTTTCCTCAAAAGTCTCGACAAACTATCAACACACACACACAAAAACAATCTTTTAGGAACAAAATTTTACTGCTAAACGAATCCAATACGTATATTTAACTAAACACACAAATTCACTCTGCAATCTCCGCGAGAATTAAACGTGACATCACCTATTTATACTTTACAATCTGTCGAATCTCTCAAAAGTGTTGAATAAATTGGATATTATATTTAGTTATTACAAAAAATTGACACTCGAAGAGTGTGAGGTCACCTTCGCATTTCTCCTGGTCTTCAGATGCCAGAGTTTTATCCAGTTGGTCTAAAAGCCAGCCTTGGCTAGATAAATAAACTTGTTCAGCCGAATGGAGGTTACGATAAAAATCGCGACATTCACGAATATTTTTATCGGAAGTCACGATTGAATTGTTGGCACGTAACTCTGTAATTGAGTCGCGTGTTTGTCCCTGATTTTCAAGCTGGTAGAAATACTTGGTCGGTTTTACCCCAGCTCTATTCACTGTTCTTTACTGCAAATGATGGCTCCTTCTAGGTCGTGATCTTCCGCCAAACGTGTGTGATCATCTGTTGTATTTGAATTACCACGAGACAGGATGTTCAAGATTAAATTTCTCACGCTTACGCTCACAGCATCGGGGTGGCCGGCAGTTTCTGGAGAAGGGTTGCACGGAGGTTCAGTTTTTTTGTTTTGTAGTGCAAATTAAGGCCTTTGTTATTTAAACCTCACTGGGATTACAAAATTTAACTAAGAAAGGAAAACGAAATGAATTCTGGTAGTTGTAGTCAAATGATGCTATCGTGCAAATGTGGTTACAGGGGGAGTGTCGTTGCTGGTTGCGGTAGTGGGGTCCGGGGGCCGGTAGTGGGGGCCTCTGGGCCTTTAAGTCCAGTAACGACTGCGCTATACTAAGCAAGTAAAGATCCAGGTTTTCCTCCGCTATCAAGCGGACAGGAGTTCTAGTGTGGGCGAACGGCTGGTGTGCAGGACGCGCGGCCATCTCCACGTAACGCGAGGGCGAGAAAACTCGCGAGACCAAAACCAAAACCACAAAATTGAAAAGCACGCACTCACCAAAGCGAAGAAGGTGGTTAACAGACGCTTTCTTGCTTGTGGTGAAAAAACGGCACCAAATCTTGTGGAAAAAAAAGCTCTCCTTAGTCATCGAAGTTGAGGACTATTCTGTCTTTTGGTCTTGAAAAAGTGGAGCACTGATGAACACAGATCCCCCAATGCTGTACAGAAAAGTTGTTAGCAGAGGGGCACGGGTTTCCCTCCTTTTGCAAAAAATAATAATGATAAGGCCCAGCATATAACTCTCACAATTAAGAGATTGGAAAATGACTAGTGTTTTAACACAGTATCTTCATCACTCTCATGTGGATTCGACAAGGTCGATCATACTCTGTTGCTGAACAAGCTCCAGACCAACTTCCTTATCTCTGGAAACCTATTGTCATGGTTCCGGTCTTACTTGCTAGGCCGGAAACAACGGGTTACCCTACTCGGTACCAGTTCCTCCGAGATGGATGTCACGTCAGGAGTCCCCCAAGGTTAAATTCTGGGCCCAATATTGTTTCTTTTGTACGTGAATGACCTCCCTGATGTTGTGGTGAACTCGAAAGTGGCCTCATTTGCTGACGACACTAAGCTGTACCAGAGGGTTGACTCCACCCAAGACGCTATCCTCCTCCAAACCAACCTAGACAAACTGGAGGCTTGGTCTATCTCCTCAGGCTTGGTTTTCAACCAAAAGAAATGCAAGCAGCAGCACATCACAAGAAAGTTCAATCCAGTCGAGTTCCAGTACAAGATAAATGACAAGCCGCTATAGGTCACCAATCACAAGAAAGACCTCGGAGTCTACGTTAGTTATGACTTAACGTGGAAAAAGCACACGCTCGAACAGTGCGTTAAGGCAAACAAGTTACTGGGGTTCATACGTAGATGTGTGATGGATGTTCAAAGCTCAAGTACTCGTAGAACTCTCTACTTAGCCATCGTACATCCTGCTTTTGGCTATGCCACTCAAGTGTGGTCTCCGCAAACAATAGACCTCGTAAGACGCACCGAATGCGTCCAGCGACGCGCCTCAAAGTTTATTTTAGATTTACCCTTCCTATGTGAGGAAAGCTATAGAGACAGGCTCTTGTCAATTGATATTCTACTTATCTGTTACTGGCATGAGTTTTTGGACTTGGTCTTTTTCTTTAAGGCCACTAATGGTATTGTTTGTGTATCACATGACGTGCTCCCTGAACGCATTGTTCCTATAAGGGTCACTAGAGCAAGCGCTAGCAATGCAAAATCTTTTAGACCAAAGAAATGCCGCACTTCTACTTATCAGCACTCTTTTTTTTGTAAGAACTTCTAGAATCTGGAACGCTCTCCCCCTGCAGTTAAGATATGAACATGTAACTCTAAACCAATTTAAATCTTTGCTCTCCTCATATTATAAGATGCACTTATCTCGCGATTCGATATTAAGGACCCTAGAACCTGGAAATCTGTCTGCTTAAAATGTAATACGCCATGCAACCTTTCTGAGCCTATTTCGTTTTGTTATTAGTTACTATATTTTACCATTTTATTTGAGTGTTTAGAATTTTGTTAATCTTGGGCCCACAGTAATTGGCGGCAGCTGTTGTGGTCACCCTGCCATAACCCAGTAGTTGTTTTCTTTGTTCTTATCATTTTGTTTGTTATTAGTTTATTTGAAGGCGAAGTCTAATAAATAAATAACATTTTCTAAACACGTCTATTGTATAACCAAATAATAGACCCCATTTTAGTCACTAGCGTGAAAATTTAAACTTTGTAATCGAAAATTAGTGATTTCCTATTTTTAATACCCCAAATGGCTACTGAAATAAAACTACGCCCATTTCGTGAACATAAATTTCTCTTGGCTGAATTGCATCATGTGATGTTTTCATGTACGTATTTTAAGTAGACTTCTAAAGGTGCACTACAACGGCATCTTTACCATATTCACTATCAATTCTTCTATTTTGTTTTTATTAACCTCAAGTTCTAACGCATTAATGAGATGGCTTTAAGAGCCCTTTGATTTTGTTTAACACCAAGACCTAATTTTTGTGTTATATCAATTGTATTTGTAGCTAACCAATGTCCCCATTGCCTGGTATATTATCCAATGCCTTAACCATTTTTTGATCTGTTTTATTTTTGCATTTTTTATCATCTTTACACACAGAATAATCTACATGTTGCATTGCTATAGCATCTGTTTTTCCAGTTGGTTTATCATAAATTTCTAATATTTGGCCAGTATTTGGATCATATTTCAATTGTTGATTTATGGGGTTTCCAGGTCCTGTATAATGATGTCCAGACAATACAAACCCTTTTTTGGCGGCTATCTTTAATATAGCTTTATGAATATCAATAGAGCCTCCATCAAGATCCTTTCTGTCTGTTGTATATTTTTTATTTGGTCTTATTTTAGTACTAAGTTGATTAATCATATCTGAAGTTGTCTTTTGTAAAAATGGTTTTGCTTTGTCTAAAGCATAATTCAATGCTTTTTTTGCATGGTTTTATTTCTCATTAATTCACTTGCTCCATAACGACCCATCAACTGCTTTTTTTCCTAACCAAGGAATTGCATGCATAGTTAATCCTTCCATAGCCATTTCACCTAAGCCCGCCCCTTCAACGGGCTGATTAAGTTTAAATTTTTCTTGGATATGAATTTGGTTTTTGTTATACCACATGAACTACATTTACATTTCATCAAAGCGGACGGCATTGTGCATTAAGATTTCAAGTAATTTTGTCTCCAAATTAGTCATATGATAAAATACTTATTGACTAAGTTAGATCGAGCCGGATGGGAAACTATTTGGCTCTCAGTCATGGCGCATGGACCTCGGATCCATATGCCACGACCTCGAGCCAAATATGTAATGTTTACTACATGAGCAGGAGTGTTGTATTGGCCTATACAATCACGAGCCGAAGGCGAGTAAATGTATAGTGCCGATACAACACGGGTGTGAATGTAGTAAATAACTTGTGAAATTCACATTCACATGTAAATTAGATACAACCTTTCGTGAGTTGTATCTGGAATGCAAATTAGATACAGCCACTCGTGAGTTGTATCAAGATTGTATCGGCCTATACAGGGTAATCATGTGATTGGAATGGCTCATTTCTATTTGTTAGTACCCTTATGAATTATTAATGAATTTTACAATGACTTTTACACCAATTAGACCAAATTACGAAAAACGTATCATGCACATCTGTAAAAAACAATTGTCATATATTTTAATGTACCATAACAAAAGCAGCAATTTTTCTGAAGCACCAAAATGATAAGAACCCACATGTTCCCAATTATCCCTTGAATGTAATATGCATCTGTGTACACCACGTTTCTATTTTAAATTGCTTTTATGAAGAAGGCCACCACAAGGAAACCAGCGATTCATCAGTGCCTTTAATAAAGGTGACTTGAAGGTAAAGGTAAATGTACTATGGGTTGGGATTGGCGGCGTGATGCTGCTGTGATGTCATTTTGATGACATCACTGATTGTCATTTCAGAAAACCGGAAGTAAACTAAGTACGGTGTTGGCCGAGTGAAAAGCGGAAACACAGGGTAGGTGACCTGACAGAAAAAAGGGTATTTTAAGAACTGTCTTGTCGCTAAGTGACTAGCTAGGTAACTACATTTACCTGACATCCACCAAATGGAAAATGTGACCTCTCATAGGAAAATGATACTAACGGTAGCCGTTCGAACTGTTTATACCGTTCACTTGCTGTTCACCTGCCGTTCACGAACAGTAGGAGGCCATTCGAACGGCTGCGGCTAGCCATTCACTTAAAATATTCAGCCGTTCTCGAACGGCAAGGGTCATCCATTCACTTAAAATATTCAGCCGTTCGAATGGCAAGGGTCACCTGTTCACTTAAAATATTCAGCCGTTCACGAAAAATATTCAGCCGTTCAAACGGCTAAAGTTAACTGTTCGAAAAAAAAAATTCAGCCGTTCAAATAAATCTTCACCCGTTCGAAACGTCATTTAAGATCCGTTCAAGAAAAAATTCGTCTAACGGATAGCTTGATAGTTTCGAAAAGGAACAGCTTCCAAGAATAATTATTTTTCAGCCTGTACCGACAGTCAATATTCAGAGCGCTAGAACTTTGGAAAAATTTTGCCGACTCAGGAAATAATCGCGCTGTATGATCTTCCATAATACATGTAAAACAGCTAGTTTTTTTCTCCCAGAAATGTCATCGAGCATCTGTTTGGCCAGACGCGAGTGAGATTCAAGCCAGACAGCTCTTAAAACGAGCAAGAATCAAGCAACGAATGTTTTTCTCACTTAGATGGAGATCACGCGGATGGATCGATGGAACGCTCGTGAAACCAAACACGGCTTATCAGTTTATTCCCAGCCCGAAGACACTCCAAACTTTCTGTGATGTTTTAGCGCGGTGGAATACTTGGAAATGAAGAAAGAAAACAGAGAATTTTTTAGAAGTTTAAATAAAAACTTGTGACTTTCGCTTGTGCCAGGGTGTTTTCAGGTTTCAAATTACCGTTTTGACATATGCAATTCAGTGCACTTTTACCTTTTTTCCCAAGGGACCGCCAAGCACATTTTTACCGACAACTACAACAAACTTCAAAGGGTTTAATTTTTTTTCTGCCTACCAAACGTTCCCTACCGTCTTTAATTTCGATTATAATTTTTAGTTCCATTCAAGATTTATTTTAATAAGTAAACATGAAGTGCAGAAATAATTTTACACATGAATTTTGTGTGACTACTGCATTTGGGACTCCGGGCCAAAATAACATAACCAATTAATGATTCACAAGCTGTAAATTGTAGAATTAGCTGTTCAGATGTTCAATTTTGATGACGATGTCTCGTGCGAAAACACTCCACGATAAAGACACCGTTGTCATATGCATAAGGATCAAATTCGAAGGAATTGGTGAATCGTGTCCTTCATGGCCGTCATTTGACAGTAATTTGATAATTTCGAAAACAACTTGCAGCTACCAATTACCAAAGGTCACTAAACAGTCGAAAACAGTGATCCGCCCTACAGCACGATAAATTAAGTCGACTTGAGTTTCGATAAGGATGGTTTTGCAGAAGTCTTTCTTGAATCCTTTCAATTTGCCGACTTTAATGATATGCTAAGTCAAGTACGTTCAGTTTTTACTTGCCCAGTGTAAAGAGGCCCAATTGTCGAAACAATCGCGCGATTGGCTGTCAAAAAGTGTGTTGCGTTTCTTGAAAATCGTTTCGTATGCAAATTACAGAAAAATGTTGTGCTTCGGTGAATATGAGTTGCATGCTTTCAACTTTCACTCGACGTTCAATGCCCGGCGACAAACATGTTTTTATCGTCGATTAAATAATGTTCTTGTTTTAAATGTAACAATTAGCGATCAATTTACTTGAAGAGTTTAAATTTTTAGACCATAAAACATTTACGTTTTGATTTTCGCTGTCCGCAACTGAGTGTTTTCCTTTAATCGTTCGGCGTTCACTTCACTGCGAGTCGCTCAAAGTAGTTTCTCTTTAGCCGTTCATCCATTCACTGGCAGCCGTTCAAATTATTTCTTAAGCCGTTCATCCGTTCACACCCAGCCGTTCAAATTTTTTCTTTAGCTGTTCATCCGTTCACAACCAGCCGTTCCAATTTTTTTCTCTAGCTGTTCATCTGTTCACCGCTAGCCGTTCATAATATTTAATCAGCCGTTCATCATCCGTTCACTAGCCGTGCGTTCATGCCGTTCGAATGGCATCCGTTAGTATCGTTTTCCTGTGAGAGGTCACAAATTGTTGTTCTCGCAGTAGGCAATGTTAAAGTTTATTGTAGAATAAACTGCCGTTAATGAACCTTTGAGACTATCAGACACAGAAAGCTATACACTTGAGGCCTGTGGCATTTATTTTCTGCTCTGTCACACAATCCTTGCCAAATGTAAGGAATATCTGTAGTTTATAGAATGATGTAAACAAGGTTCAGAGTCCAAAAACTATAATCCTCCATGGCTTCTTATTGAACCTTCTAGAATGTATCTCAACAAAGCAAAATGTATCTTAACAAAGGTTCCAGTCAGCTATTCACACGCTTAGCACATGCTTTTCTCCCCTTCTTATTATCCTATACTGCACTTGCGTGTTCATTCTTTCTAGGGCTTCGGTACCGACTCATCTAAGTTTCCCTCCCACCCTCCCATGATTGGAGCCTTCGTTAGCTTCTCGCATTAATTTTTGTAATGGTAGCTATCATAAGTTCTAAGCTCTGTCAGTCGTTGTATATCAGGATTATTATTTTACCAGGAATAAAGATTGGTGACAGGGAAAGGCAACCCTCAGCTGCACTTTACCCCACAGTAAGGCGTAGCCCTTGGAGACAGGGTGGGTATCCCCAGTTCCACCTGATCTGTACTCCTCCAGGTAGGGCACCCCTCTCCTGGTTCCCTTAGTCCCCCGTGACTATGGGATATGGGCCTCACCTGCTGGAGACAGGTCCAGACTATTCTGAACCCTAGTTATAGCCATGCTTCCCTGCCACCCAAATTTTGCCCATTATCTGTTGGCTGCATTGCTTACGTACTATATGCACTAAGTTGGGAAATAGCACTATTCTCGAAAAGAGTTCATTAACCAGTGGAACAATTGAAGCAGCCGTCCGCTTCCCATGGAACATTCATCCCAAATGATACAGTCGTGGGCCAGGGCAATTTTAACACGACCCTTTTTTGCCACCACATCTACAAGAGATGAGGTGGTGCCAGCAGCTGTACTAATCCCAAGGAAAGAGTATACAGTTTGTGGCAAGTTCTTTTAACTGATCTCTTGATCCTGGTACACATCACAAGCCATCACTGTTGAGCACAATATCTGCATTTTCTTTCCTTCCTTTCATGCAGTCTCTGCAATATGGCACACAACTCTCGACATCCCTGTGCCTGGTTTTCCATGAATAAAAAAGTTTTGCCTTTTCACCAACCTCGCCAAACAGGATTTTTGTTCTCGCGTAAACCGAAACATTCTATACCACTGGATGGTATTTAACCGCTCTCAAAATTCTTTCGCTCCATCGCCATGTCCGACTTTTTCCACCATCGGCTTGTGCTAGCTGGGTTTGCGCTGCTTATGCCTGACACCTTACACCAAATTTATTTCTGAGCATTTTCAGATCATCAATATCGAAATGCACAAGTTAGTCTTTTAACAAACTGGCTTTCATTTAATAAGATAAGAAAAAAAAACCTTTTTACACATCGCCATTGCCTCAATGAAATACTTGCAAGTCTCGATCCATGTTTTGCACGACAGTCCTGGTTTATTTTATTTCTGGTCCCGCGCAAACTTTGACTGATCAGGGGAGAAGAGAATGTAAAATTTGTTGTGCAAAGCATTCCTTATGGGAGGAAGGATAGGGAACTATTTTGCTTTGGAATTGGCGCGAGAATCTGATGCATGTGGCCTAAGATAACTGGACGAAATGTGACGAAAAATAAAAGCCCAAACAAAGAAGTGAAAATGCAGGTAAAATCTGACTTCAACGCCATTTCTTTTTGTAATTCTGCAAGTAATATGTCTCTTCAATTATTTGGCTTTCGTTTGAGTTGGTTTATGGTGTCAGAGGCCGAAAGGAATCACATTTTAGCGATTTTGCAAAGTGCGTTTAAATTGCTTCATGAAAATGTTCCCCCTTTGTCAATTTATTATATAAAGATCAACTCAGAGCTGGTCACGCACACGAGTGCAGTGCTGTCACATCCGTCCATGTAGTGGCTTCATATACGTGCGCCTGAAGAGCGACAGAAACAAGCTGGTGAGTCGATAAACACAATATTTTATTAATTTAATCAATACTATCAATTATTGTGGCTCCCTGTGGTGTTTTGCACGTGTACACCAGTAGCGTGCACCAGGCCTGTTTTGCATTGTCTTAAAAGCATAAATATTTAAGCTATTCCCTTACATGTCCCCTGATAATGATTTTCTTGGGCAAACATTCATCCCATACAACTAACATACTCTGTTAACTTATGTTTGTATAGTTGTGGTTTAATTTTACTTTTGGTTCAAGGTGGCCATTGCCTTGGTCAACGTAGACGTGGCTTCGCCTGTTGTTAAAGGCCCAGCTGGGAAGACATTTAAGTTCTTTGAAGGCATGGAACAACACTTTAGAAATATGTATGGAAAATGGGGAAAAGATGACGATGGGACAGTCATGTGTCCTCCTTTCTTCCCGAGGGACTATATCAGTCCAATTGGCGATGTTCCCGGCGCTGCTCCGCTCAAAGACATGGTGCTCAACACCATTAAGGGAGATGACACCGAGCAGAAAATCTTTGATGTCCTAAAACAGTTTGGAGAAAAAACGAAGCAGCCAATGTTTGTTCTGTCCAAGTTGAAGTTCACAGAATTCATTAAGTATTGCCTCCTGTCCAAGTTGACGTTTCCCGAATTCATCAAGTATTGCTTCCAGCAGAAGCCCAATGAAAAACCGAAACGATTTGAGGTGGAGCTTGATTTTGTGATAGTCCATCTGAACATTGGTGTTATTCTTATTGAAGTCAAGGCAGCAGACAAGTGGCCTGATAAAAAGGCTTTTAATCAGCTACAGCAGGGAGAGAGAGTTATCAAGGCGGGCCTTTTACAAGGAGAGAGTGGCATCCCAGTTTACAAAGTCATTGCACTGCCAAATATGGATGGTTCCGGATATTGCAAAGATGACTTTGTTTCTCTAAAGAAATCAGATGTGGGCTCTTGTGACGAATTTTCGCACTGGATGAAAGCGCATTTTAATGCAGACAAATGTGGTAGTCAAGAGAAGCAAGAACTGCTTACTCTGCTTTACAAACTTGTTGGGCAGAGAACCAACGTCGGTTCGTCTCTTGAAACAATACAGTTCTCAGATCATGAAGTTCATCCAGATAAAGTGCTCTCAAAATACTACAAAAACGTTTGTAGCCAGGGTTGTCTTAAACAAAGCTTTGACAGCCAAAACGCCAAAAAAGGGGGAAAGAAACGAAAGGCTGATGGAAGTGAGAGTTGCCTTGGACCCCACCAGGCAGTAGTGAAGACAGCAGACAGACCGGACCTAGTTGCGTTAGCAGAGCAAGTTGTGTTTCTCAATCCTGAACAGCTCCGTGTCTGGGAAGGTCCACGCCATCAGCTGATTTCTGGTGCTCCAGGGAGTGGAAAAACAATTCTGCTCCAATGTAGAGCTTTGGAATGTGCCAACAGTGGAGAAAAGGTTATAGTATGTGTTCCTGTTCATCTGCGCAATCTTTATGATGACTTTTTTAAGAGGGATCGAAAGAACAAAGAAGTCATTTCCAGTAGAGTTAAAATTTATACATTTTTAGAGTTATGTGAACAATCTGAGTTACTTCCTGTAAATGAAGAAAAATTCCATCTAATTGTTGATGAGTTGCAGTTTCTTGCTGCCTTTAATCGCAAGACTTACCTGGATGAGCTCACGAGGAAACAGAAAGGTCTTAAAACTTTTGAAATGTGTTATTGCTGGTTTGCTTTTAATGATTCTCAGATCGTAACCTCAAGAGATACCCAAGATGTATCCAACACACCATTACTAGACCACTCTCACCATGTCAAGACAGATGCTTACATTGAGTTGTATGGGCTGAGCCAATCAATTGCTAAACCTCACCTGAAGACAGTAATGAGATCCACTAAACATATTTTTGAATTTGTGAGGGACTATGCTGAGAAGCATGAGCTTTATTTAGTCAGCGAAACGGCCGAGAATCACAGTCAAGCTGTTGCTGATTCCATAAAACGCTGGCGACACCAAATTGGCCATCGCATTATTGGAGACCGTGTTGATGAACGTACTGGTATATTAGAAGATGTAGTTGAAATAATCAAGACTGAAATAAAAACGTGGAAGAAAAAGAATGTTGCTGTCCTTGTCACATGTCCTCATGATTTGGAATATCTGTCTCATAGGTGCAATGCTTTAACCATTCCAGTCTGTGGTGTTGGAGAAAGTGAAGATGCTGTAGTGGTTGACTATGTAGGCCATGCAGAATCATATGAATGGCCAGTTGTTATTGCTGTTGATCTGACTTCATCCAAACCAGATTATCTAGCATCAACGGCAAATTATCTCATCTATTCTCGAGCTGTTATACGATTGATCATGGTGAAGGTATGTTTAATTTCCTTTCTAAGTTTTCATAAAAGGAGATGGAAAATATTTATGTGGATACGATCAGCTGACTTTGCAGCGACCTTGCGCGCGGAGTTGGTGTACAATTGCGTTACAAAAAGTGTCTCACGCCAGATTTCTTATTATTTCTCCTTATTCTAAATGCCTATAGTCTTGAAACTTGGCAGAACAAAACTTCAATCTATGTGCACCAAAAAGGCGAGATTCTTGTTTTGAATAAGATTTAGTAAGAAAAAAGGCAACAGAACTTTCAAAACACCTTAGCAAAAAAGTAGCGTTTTGCCCCCCATTTTTTACCAGATCGCGTAGCAGTTTTTTGTTATTCAAAACTATTTAAAGTGGTACTACGACGAAAATTTTTGCCTTTCTTTTCGACTTTTTTTTACTTCAGTTTATCCAATGAGTTCATAATAACATAAATCGCTATAATTTAGAACGATATAAGCTCACTGAAGCGAGAAATTGCTGGCCGAAAACAGCCCAAAACCACCAAAAATCCGGCCGCCATTACTCAGTTTAAAAAGTCAAGCCCATGATTATTCTAGAAAGCGGTCTCACGTGTGAGTTGTCTCGTGACGTCATATTCGCAACGAAGATCGTGGTCATTTCTTGGACAACAGTGAAAGAAGTCACTGAATGAAAAGGATTTGGAGACGTCTTCGCCGTAAAATTTACTTTCCAGTTCGTCGGAAAGCGTTGCGAAGGACAATTTTGGCGAAGAACTCGCTGAATTTTCAGGATCTATTTCGTGTCATGAGGTTTTGGCGACGTATAGCTTCAGAAAATAAGCTGCCGAATTGGGAGGCAAGAATGGCTAAAGAAGCTGAAGAAGCCCGTCGATTTCAAGGAATATTTACTCAGGAAGTGGACGTTTATACATGGTACGATAAGGAAATGTTTTTTTAAATATTTATGGTGAACTTTTCCCCGTTTGAGTTTGGTAAACGGATTATAATGGCTGTGTGCAGAAACATGACTTTTGACTTGACTTGACTTTTGTTTACAATACGTGTATTATCATTCCACACTGAAGTTTAGCCATAAAGAACAAATAAAGTCAACTGCTCGATTACTATTTCTCACTGGATTCAGTTCCTTGAGTTTCTTCAGTGCAAAACTAAAAGAATGAATTGATGTTGTAGAAAAGTAAACGATGTTGTTATTACTGTTGTTGATAACACTGCAGACATCAAAGTGTACAGCTCAGCTTGCTGTCATCTTGAATTACTGTAAACCTCATCAATAGTCCCAGTAGCAGATAGTTGGGGCAGAAGGGAAATTTTGTCCGTATTGATTTCATCCATTTAAATTTCCTTATTGTTGGTCTCCATAAATCCGAGTGAATCAAACAAATCAGTTACTCAGCCTCGTGCAAAGTCAACACAATAATAAGCACTGTTGGATGAGCTAGCATCTGTCAGTGTGTATTTTTTAAAGAATGAACATATTGATGTATGTAACCATTATTTGATTTTCTAAGAAAGGAATTTGCAGAATGAAAATTATTAATACTTTGTTACATTTTACTATCATCTCGTTGCCTTCCGCAAGAAGATCACCAGGCAATACTGTGGTTTCTTATTTTGCTATTTTATGCTTTATTAAAGCCAGGTTCTCATGGCCACAGAGAAGGCCCTGCAAAATAGCAGATTATGTGACCATTAAAAACTCCAAATATCTTGGATATTTGACATACTGAAAATCCCCCTGTTTTTGGAGAAAGAAATTGCCAGCAAAATTGAGTTTAGTTTAACTAGCGGTATGCAGATGCTGTACGAGGAAGGACCTTCCTAGAGAACATCACAATTAGAATATTTCCAGTGCATACCAGAAATGCCTCCTGGAAGCACATTAGTTTGTAAATAAACATGTTGATCATTTATATACACCTGGGATACATTGAGTAGCTAGGTGCATAAAGGGCCAATTTTGATTTTTGACATTTTTCACTCAATCGTGTTTTATTATCCAAAAGCAAAATACCATAATATCTGTTGCTCTTGTTGCTGATTACCATTAGCTGATTTAAAAGAGATTCGGCTTCACATAAATATCCCACACCTTTGAAAATATATTTTAACTTGAAATGTATTTTGTCCTTTTCTTCTTTGAAAATACAGGATCTTTTGGCCTGATTGGCTCCATTTACTTTATCTTACATGAACAGAATCTGTTATTACTTTTGCAAGAGAGTACATTCTTGGCTAAAAAAAGTACTTTGTGAGTGAAAAATGCCAAAACTCTACATAAACCCTTTATGTGCTGAGTCAGGAGCTCAATAAAAAAAAGAAAAACAGAAAATAGCAGTAAATGAGAACTAGGCTTACTAAAGTAAATTAAGTGTTTTATAAACAAAAAAGTTAATCTTGCTTTAATATACAGTACATTGTGTATGGAGCTCTGCTTTATAGACACTGCTTAATACTGACAATAATATTGATTATTGCAGACAGTTTCCTCTCTCCCAATAGACTAGTTTCGAATTCGCTATGGCCGCTGAATGAAAGCATTGAAGACGCATTTTTACAGGGTTAGACTCGACCTGATGTAAAATATTCACAAATACCGGCAGAAGGTGCGTGAAATTTGAAACTTAAACAAAAGACAGAGCTCAAAACAGATCATCTTCTCGCCTGAATTTGTGAATATTTTACATCAGGTCGAGTCTAACCCTGTAAAAATGCGTCTTCAATGCTTTCATTGAGCGGCCATAGCGAATTCGAAACTGGTCTATTGAATTACATCCAATATGTTTTTTTCTTTAAAACTGCCCTTCCAACAGTGTTGTTATAAAAGAGATCTAATAGCATTCAACTGTACCTTTTAGAAAGCATGATGGCTTGGCAGCTTGTTAGTTATCTGACATGTTCACATTTCTATCCTTAGTTGTTTATGGGGTCAGATTCTCCATTTAACAGGAAAGTCAATGAAAAGAGGTATTGCAAATAAACACAAAGAAAGTGGCTGGATAATAATCCAACATTGCTCAATACATCACACACTCTTAGTGCTTGGAAGAGACCACCTTGGGGGATATTGCCTCACAGTTTTATTTTGGGTAGATTTCAATGTTAAATCCAAACATATTATATATGAAATATAAATAAAATAAACTCCCAGATATTGGTATCAAAGTTCAGGACGTGGAATGGAAAACGACCAGACGAAACGTCCGGCCTCTGGCCTCAAACGAAAACCCTGGGAGTTTGCTATCCTGATTGTACACAGAAATGTTTCATACCTAGGGCAATGCCACCTTTTCTAGTATCACTTTGAAAAGCCCCCCCCCCCCCCCCCCCCAAAAAAAAAAAAAAAAAAAAAAAAAACATGTGTAAAGGAAATAAAAAATAATGCTTCAGTTTTGTTGACAATGAAACTATAACTACGCGTCTTTGACTGCAGATGGACTGGATTGCAACTTGAAATAAAAATGGTTCTTCCTTTGTGTATTGGAAATATCACTTAATTTCTATTACTTGTTCTCTGTTGAAGGAATCACTTCTATCAAAGAACCAAAGGTAGTTAGTTCCTCGCGAAGCGAGGTTAATAAATTTGGCGGCCGAAGGCCGCTCGGGTGCTCGGGTCTCGGGAGCTGAGCCGTGCGCAATCGAGCGAAAAGTTTATATATATACTGAAGATGTCGTGCAGTTGCCTAGCAACAAAAATCGTGACTGCTGACAATGGCGCGCTCTCATGTTTATTCATGGCGGCGGCCGGGGGTTGGAAGCCTATCCCATAATGTCTCATCACGTGACCTCGCATTTGCCAGTGGTCGCCGAGGCAAGCAGTGGCTGTCAAGACACCCTTTTCAAGGCCTCTTGTCTGTCGGTCTTCTTTTGTCAGGATTTGCAATGTTAAGAAAACTTCTCTTGCAACGAACAGATACATGCTTTCGAAAATTTGTTTGAAGGATGACACGACAAACGAAATTTGCGCGCGCTTGAACGCGTAAGCATCCAACTGCTTGTCCACACATATGACGACACTCTTGCATTGTGTTAACCAAGTAAGTACTCTAAACTGAACTGAAAACCTTTGGGAAAAAAGTTCTTCACTTAATAGCTATTTGTTTTATCCACGGTTTTAGCTAGACACAGTAGTTCTGATGTCAACGACAGGAAAAACTGTAACTGACGCGTACAGCTAGCTTGTACGCGCGATATAGCGCGCGATATAGCGCACGCATATATTTAATTTTGCTACGTGTTTTGTACTGATTTGAGCTTTCAGCACTTACGCATTTGCCAAGATTTTTTCCGCTATAACCTTTGTTCAAGACGGCTTTTGGAAATACAATGTAACCCTTTTTATACTCATTTACTTGAACTTGCTTCGGTCTAAATTCGATTTATTCCTCAAAGAATTTTCATATTCAACTCTGCAAACATGCGCGAATCGCCGCGCGAATCGCCGCGCGAATCAGTCCTAAATCAGCTCGCCGTCAATTCAAAGCATTGACTGAAAGTACCCACACTTTGATGGTTTTATTCAGCTTGAAAAACCTGGAGGGATCTGGAGGGATCTGATGTTTTAAGTCGTTATGATATTAAGGAATACGTTATTAATGTTAAAATGCTTGTGATGCTTCGATTAAGAAGGAGGTACAACTGCACTTTCCTGGTATTTTCGGGGATGATCGCCATTTTCCTGCGAGCGGAAAATGATATTTTCTAAGGATGAGAAACGATGAGTAAGTGACGTCAAAGACTCCAACATACCTCACGGGTTGAAATTATAATAACAATCAGCATAAAAAATTGCACGAAGAACAAGTCCAAAGTTTTTGTTGCTTTTCGCGTGATTTTCAATACTTATTGTTATTATAATTTCAACCCGTGAGGTATGTTGGAGTCTTTGACGTCACTTTCTCCCATTCGCAACCACGCCTTGGAACAAAGTTGATTAATGGCGGCCGTAAATTCTCGGAAATAAAAATGTTAAAATAAAATGACTTCTGATGTTCGTAATGAATTGAAATTTGGCGAGAAGAGTAAAAAAATTGTCTAATTGTACACGAAAACGTAAAAAATGAAAATAAAAAATTTGATCACAGGGGCACTTTAATGCTCTTCAATTGAAACAACCTACATTTAAAGGCAACCTCCATAAATTATTCTTTAATCTACCTTTTTCAAAAAAAAAAAAAAAAAAAGATTTCAAGTAGCTGAACAACTGACACGCAGATCATAAGAGGATATTTTTCAATATAAAAAATTAGTACTCAAACACTGGAAACTATTGTCTTAGTAGCTCTTAGTACATGCTGTAAATTGATCATTATTGATTTTCTCGCATACATTGCTTATGATATTTGCAAAGAATATTTTGCTTCATCTTGAATATTCATGTTTAACTTTTGTAATCAATTTCGTAATTCTCATGACCTGTATCCTATTAACTCCTGCAATCTCAACCATTCAAGCGAATAGTGAATTGAATTAGCAATTATTTGATACACAGTACATAGAACAACAGCTACAGAAGTATGTAAAGGGAACAGGTTAATTTTGGGAGATAGCACTCACAAACTTCAAAAAGGCCCACATCGCTAAAATTTTGCAGTGCATCCTCCCCCGAGCTTCGCGAGGTTCTGCGAGACACGTATTTCTAGTTAAATAACTAGTAGTTTTGCACAAAAAAGCAAAGTTCCCTTGACATTTCCGCTTTAAAATGTAAAAACAAACAGTACAAGATGCATCAAGGATGCAGTCCCACTGCACTGTGCTTTATTAAATTTTCAATCCGAAAATTTTGCAGGACCAACATAAATACAACAGTTAACATGTGTCAATGAGCAACAATTTGATGTTACTTTAAAATAGAAAACTAAGAACACAGATAATAAATTGGATAACAAAAAGAATATTTTCAGTTCCTGTAATCACAAATACAGTGTCTCATGCGAGTGTGTTTAAAAATGTGCTACAAATAAGGAGAATTATTCAGAAACAACCAGGCCAATTTATGTCATGAGCTATTAGTTTGTATGACATGTAGTATCTGTGGAGTAAAAAAACTCAAGCCTGAGAGCCTATATAGCCAGTTGATGTGCACGCTTGAGAAACAAAAAATGCCTTCATGTACGCCACTCACCCGGTACGTGAATGTTGTTTCACAATATTCTTGCATGCAAACAATCAACAGTTCGAATCTTCCTGGTTCACGCGTTTCACTCAGTCTCTCAAATTCCCTTGGAAAGTAAATCCGCGGTAGTAGCAGCAGTAAACTATTACAAAGCGTTTCCTAGCGGTTGAGTTTCCCCTGATATTGTCAAAAGAAAGACTATCCATCTTGAGCGGTTCGGCGCGTTGAACTCTCACAGAAATGGCTGGTAGAGGATTTGTGTAAAGAAATTCTGCCTTTTGAGAATGTTTCGGCGCCCGTGTTGTACAAAATTACCAGGAGACATCTTCTCGAACGTTCACAAAAATATCTTCGGCATAAAGCAGGCCCTAGAACCACCAAGATTAAAACAAAGGTCTTTTTTATGCGAGATCAGCCTTTCCACACAACGAAGCGGCCATTGTTGTGTTACGAATATGACGTCATCTTCCTCTTGACTCAACTAAATCCAGCTCTCTATGTCGTTCCCAGCCATTTTTAAATCGAGTAATGGCGGCAAGCCGAAGCTGAACTTTACGTTTAAAATAACTGCTCTTCCCGTTGGAATTCGAACTTAAAATTTGGCATGGTAAGTATTCAGCACTTCTACTTTCCAAAACTGAAGAGAAAGGGAGGTGCAAAAGTTTGATCATAGTACCACTTTAAACAACAAGTCAATCGAAGGTGTCCCCAAGGTACACTTCAATTTCTCTTTAAAATGATGTGATGCTTTCATTTTTCTTTATTTGTCCAAAAAAAAACACACGTACAAAACTAGCGTGAGACAATTTGAATTTCAAAAAATTGTCATTTTATCGCGCACAGTTTTCGCACTTTTTGCCTTTTTTGCTATTTTGCCTTTTTTGCTGTTTTGCCTTTTTTGCTTTTGCCTTTCGCGCCCGTGCTATTTTTGCTAGTTTTGCCATTTTTGCCACTTTTGCCTTGTTACATTTCCCTGGCCTCTCCACGCGTGTCATATTGTGCAGTCAGTGGACGTGCACACAACAATGATTTATACAGACTCAGTTATTTAAAAGCAAATGATTTTAAGAGAATCATTACCCCATGAGACCGTAACCAGGCCGACCCGGTTTAAATAGTGGGGCGAAGTTTAATTTTTGTTCATAATATGAGAAATTTCAGCCCGGTTTATTGTGATAAAATACCGAGATGATCATGAAAAGTGGCGTAGCGATTATCCAGCATACAATTTAACGAACGAGCGTTTGGAAAGGGTCGCTTGTGTTTCTCATTGCTGTAAGTCTGAAAACTCTTGTATATTTATATCAACGACTTTTTGGAATTATGCTAATATACAATCATAATATTTAATCATAAAACGGCAAGCCATTTATTTCTTATACTTGCCATCCATTACGGAAACAGCTTGTGTATTTACATCCCGGTAGCCGGGTGAGGTGTTAATGTGGGGAAATTTTTAAGCTCCTTGTTACCGAAATATAAACCTCAACGTGTTCTATGCGAAGACAGATTATTTAAACCAGAGAGGTTTTGGAAACCTATTTGACAAGACGGCAAAATGACACTGTTTTCAATTTCATCCGATGAACTTTTTCGAACGTTTTTCGGCTTTCACTGGCAACGTTGAACATGTTCCTCTGTTTGACACTTTTTAATAATCCAATTACAGCCTCTCCAATCAGAAGCTCTGTTCCCAAGGTAATGTCCACGATGAAAGTTGAGACTTGACAGAGTCGAGATTTTTCACTTTTGGGCGAGCACCTTAATAATATAAATTGTGAACAAAGTATAAACCAAAATAGTAAGCCACTTGTGTGTGATAATTATTGTGTTAAATTGACCGAGAGTATTTAAACTAATGTGCGAGCTTGCGAGCCGGAGCCATTTTTTGCGAGCCTCGTCGAGCCTCTTCTTGCAAGCCACCGTTTTTTTTTTGCCATATGTGACTTCTCACGCGAAAACGAAACTTTTTTTTTTTTTTTTTTTATTGGTTTGCTACTGACAATACATGTATGTGCTCTAGATTAGTTACAGTGAGTGAGTCTTAAGCTTAATTATTTACATTTTCACGAGACCCTTTTTTCATTGAATTAATTAATTTTAAGTTTACATCAATGTAAGTAATACAGAAGCAAAGACAACAAGATAAAGACAACAATATACAACAAAGGAATAAATACAACTACTTACAGTAAAAAGCAAAGAAAGTGCGACGAAAAACTGTCTGTTAAAGGATAACTTCCCAAGTTTGGTAGAAATTGGGAAGCGATTTCTGTTTAGTTGCGATTCGTTTTAAAATTTGTAGTTTTTCTTGCATTTGCAGAAGGAAGTTAGGGAAAGATAGTATTTCTCCACGTAAGCTAGTGCAAAAAATGCAGTATTTTGCGATTAAGATAGAGTAATTTAAGACCTGCCGGTGCTTTGTTCTCTTAAACCAACCATAGAGTATATGACTTGCGTTTAACACAATGACTTCATGTGTTTCATCATGCCACCAATTTTGAAACAAAATCCAAAAATCGGCAGATAAACTACAGTGTATAAACAAGTGGTCTAGGGTTTGTCTTTCTAAGTTGCACAAATTGCAGATGTCATTGTCAACAAGACCATCACGGTGAAGAGTCGCTTTGGTGGGAAGTATGTTGTGTATCACTTTGTATTGGAACATTATTATTTTTATTTCTTTTGTGACAGTATAGGGTAATAGATAAACTTTTGGAATGTTTTTCTCGTTGAATCCATGTCGACGTATTTTACTTTCGGATGTTGGAGGTACAAAGGCATTTTTTAGCAGGGTAGAGTAAATTGAACTGGTTGATAAATTGTCGCCTGGGGAATTTTGATCACTGTATTCGCCGTGACTTTTAAGCCTTGCTTTCCATGTTAATGGAATGGCGTTAAGAAGTCCGTAATATTGAGTGAATGGTACATTGAGCTGGAATTTTAAAGAGAATTCATGAAAATTTAAAAACTCGTTTTCATGGTTTAATAGATCACTCAGGAAGACGATCCCGGAGTTAAACCAAGGTCGGAAAAATACAGGTTTTTTGTCTATTAGAATATTACTGTTGTTCCAGAGAATCTCGTTTTTAAAATTCACATTTGTGTCACAGGTTGAGACTTTGAAATTGCACCAATAATCTAGAATGGTTCGATAAAATAAGGGTAGGTTTTTAAGATCGAGATTTTTGGTCCTATAGTTGCATTTTGTTAAGAAAGCGAGATTACCATTTTGACGCAAAATATGATCAGGAATAATTTTCCAAGAGGCGAGCGATTCATCTTGTATTCTGTCGACCCATGCAATCTTCAGTGCTTTTTCCATTATCTTGAACTCACACATTTTTAGACCACCGTGTTCTTTTTCTCCTATTATTGTACTTCTTTTCACTTTTGCTGGCTTGCCATCCCATATGAAGTTGAAGGTGAGTTTGTTGATTTCATGGACGTAATGGTCGGGGACATTTAACACCGACGCGGAGTATATAAGCTTAGAAAGACCGAGTGTTTTTACTATGTTAATTTTTCCGTATAGCGTAAGATTTCTTTTTTGCCAGGTGTTGAGCATTCTTTCTAAGGATTGTATTTTCTCGTTAAAATTTCGTGTGTCAGCACTTATTTGGTTGTAAGAGAAAAAAACGGCAAGGGCATTGATTGGTTCCTTTACCATTTGAAGCCAAAGGGGGTATCTTGTTTTTCTTTCCATTTACCTAACCACACTTACGGTTACTTACGGTTACCAGTTCGAGCCGTTCAAGCCGTTCACTTGCCCCTTTTCAGCCGTAACTTAGAATTCTTGGCAGCGCGTGGTCTGTATTCAGGTTTCAAATTACCCTTTTGACATGCAAATTTGGTGCACTTTCTACAACTACGTACAACAAACTTAAATTAAAGGCTGAATCTGTTTTTCTGCGAAATAACTATCCCTGCTGTCTTTAACTTCGATTATCATATTTAGTTTCATTCACGATTTAATTTAACAATTAGAAAACATGAAGTTCAGAAAGAATTTTACACATGAATTTTGCGTGACTTATGCACTTGGGACTCGGGGCTGCTGATGTGACCGATTGTTTACAATGGTGATACCATATTGGCCTTCAAGTCAAAGCGACAAACGGTTTCATCGTCCTTACAATGTAATATAAAGGTACTCGGTAAAGGTAAACAATTAGCATGCAATTTACTTATATATTACGTTCACAGCCAGCCGTTCGAAATTTTTCTTCAGCCGTTCGGCCGCGAGCCGTTCGAAATAATTCTTTAGCCGTTCAGCCTTTCACATCCAGCCGTTTGAAATAATTATTTTGCCGTTCAGGCGTTCACAATCAGCTGTTCGGAATTTTTCTTCTGCCGTTCAGCTTTATCCGTTCAAATTTTTTTCTTCAGCCGTTCATGGTACCGTTTTGCTCCGGGCCACCCGTTTTTCATCCGTTCGGTAGCCGTGCGTTTTGCTGTTCGAACGGATATCCGTTAGGATATACATCGTTTTCGCGTGAGAGGTCACATATCTTTCCATTTTATTTAATTTTACTTTTTTAACAGGACTCTTTCGGGGCTCGCAGGAAGAAGCTCGAGGCTTGCAGGCTCGCAGTCATTAGCCACCCTCAACTTCGAGCGTGTTTGGTGTTACATAAATTGCAACAAAGGCAAAAAGACATGTATATTCGAGCGCGAAAGGCAAAAGCAAAAAAGGCAAAGGCAAAAAAGGCGCGATTGGCAAAGGGCAAAATTGGCAAAAAGAGCAAAAATAGCAAAATGTAGGCGCGATAATGAAAGCGTAAAATTGGGCCCTAAATGTTACGTGGCTTAAAAAGTTTTGAGTCAACAGCACTTCATGCTTTCACTCCTTGAGGCAAACGTTCAAACGCGTTCGAGATATAACAGAGAGCTTAATATAAAACTACATAAAATTATCTACAAAATGGTGAGTGTTTGAAGAGGAACGAACGAATAACGTGTGAATTACGGCAATTCTAAAACAAATTTTCTTTCGATTTTTGCTCATTTCGCAATTGCACACCAACTCCGTGCGCAAGGCCCAGCCAATCCAATTTTTATGCATTTTCAGAATCAGAAAACTTGAAATGAAAGCATTTCATTCCTGATTTCACAAATCAGAAATCACAGAAATCAGAACTTGTTCTTCCATACAACCCCCCCCTGACCCCTCCCCCCTGACTATATACCTCTCTCATCAGCCATCAGTCTCCAGGACAGAGTGGAGAGTTGGGTTAAGAGGGGCAGGAGTAAAGGTACTTCATGTGGAGTTTCAACCATGTTAGAGCATGGCAGGCTAACCAGAAATTGTCAAGATTTCTGTTTTAGTACGTGATGGAAACCTTAGATAAAAGAAATGGCTAACAACTGTATGTGGGATATGGCTAACTATTTTTAAATGAAATATTTCGACTGGTTACATGAACCTCTCAGCCTTTCCATGGATATTACTTACACTCCCCTCTCTAGAAAGATAGAGGTCATGCATTTCACTTTAAGAAGATCACGTGTATGGTCAGAGTTTGCATACTTCACCAGGGCAAAAAGCTTTCACTCATCCGCTTGGCTGAAACGAGTACTTCTTGATCTCGGACGAGTGGATTTCCAAAAGCACTTGTCCGACGGGACGACTACAATTTACCAGGAGAAATTTGTCTCATTTTTCACTGAGTTCTAAGTTTCCCAAGCATCTACACGTGTATGGACGTTTTCCGACTGTGCAAATTTCTTGACCATGTTTATGTTTAGCCTGGTTACTAAGGATAACCATAATGACCACTTGTTTGCAGACTCTTTTCTTTGGCTTCGAATTTGTTCCTCATCGGTGTTCCTTCATTGCTAAAAGCTTCAAAATGTCCAACAAAGATAGGGAGCACTGTTTCAACACGGGTATTTTGACAATTTGAGGCTAAATTTTACAATTTATTAAAACACAATGCTCACGTTCGTGCGTTTTGAGAATGCGTGTTTCATGCGGATCCTTATTCATCAATTTGATTTTTGGTCTCGGAGGCACGCTGGCAGCTCTGTTAAAGAAAAAAAGACTCACTTTTCTACAGTACTGCTCAAAAGTAAGTTACCACCGTCTCGCGAGACGCGATTCTCGTCTCGCGAGACGAGATTCTCGTATCGCGAGACGCGATTCTCGTATCGAGAGACGAGACACTCGTATCGCGAGCTTTAAAACCTGTAAGTTTCACTGCCTTAACTTCTCACGAGATTTTAAAAGCCTATTGTAAAACACACTGTAGCAACATGAACGCGACGAAACTCCGCTTTGACTATGCTTCACTTGCCGAACTCTGTTGCGTAGTGCGTACATAAAGATTATAGTCTTCAAATTTTCAAATCTACGAGGCCTCAAAAATCGTATTCATACGAATGGTGTTAAGTTTTATGTTTTAAATCGAAAACATAAAGTTCATGGCTTTCAGCGTCTTCAAACATGCCAGTTACATCTATATTAAAATTTGCCGATCGCTACCCGGCGTCGCCAGTAGGCATGTACTAAAACCCGAAACAACGAAACGAAACCACCGAAACGAAACGACCGAAACGAGCGAAACCACCGAAACGAGCGAAACGAAACCACCGAAACGAGCGAAACCACCGAAACGACCGAAACGAAACCGCCGAAACGGCCGAAACCACCGAAACGAAACCGCCGAAACAACCGAAATGACAGAAACGAAACCACCGAAACGACCGAAACGAAACGCGCCGAAACAACCAAAACGACCGACGCTCAAAGTGCCTTTTTCACAACCTTTAATAGTCTGTTTATAACCTGTTAGTTTCCCCCGCTAACAGTTGTTCGTTATAACAGCAACGAAGGCACTCCTACCTTGAATCAGAAAGAACCAAAATCGATCGAAATCAACGAATCACAAACCATAAAACCTGTTGAAATATTTTTTCTAAGGCATCCGTTCATTGATGGCAATGTCAAATAAAACTTGGCCCCCAGTTATTTTAGCCTTGCTAGGGCATGTTTACGTCACTCGTGAGTTTGGCAGATTTTTACACCGTTGTAAATCCGCCGTTTTAAGGTCAGCGTTGCGTGACGACCCTAAAACGGCTGCGTAGGAGATTAGGAAGGTAACGGTTTCTCTCCAAACTTTGTCTTTCAGTTTGTTTCAGGAACTGATAAAAATGATGTTTACCAGGATCCGTGATTACCTCATTATTTTCTGCCTGTATCTGATTTAAAGAGTTCGGGCAGAGAGCTGGTAAACAGATAGCCTGGGTACCAGGTATCGGAGGTTTTTTTTGCCCGCAAAATAAGGAAACCACGGGAGAAGTATGACAGCTAAGATTGCGCGCCGCTCGAGAGACACGCCTCTTGGAATTCATGGTGGTATTAGCAAAGGTATCTTTAAAATCACGGTAGTATGGGTTGATGCGAGCGTTGAATATTTCCCTGTCAAGAATCCATGTGATAATGTCCTTGTCTGTATTAGTAGAAGGGGAAGTAGGAATGTAAATAATCATCAACAGAGGACGCAACTCAAAGTCAACGATCTTTTAATATATATATATATATATTTTTTTTTATTTTTTTATTTTTTTTTTTTTTTGAAGATAAATTGAAAGTTTAATTTACAATCAAGGCCGTTTTTTTCTACGTCGGTTGCGTGTGGACTATCACCGGCACCGTCGAATTACATCTTTTTACATACTCGCCTTGGCTGTAGAAAATAAATACGTATGATCAACCACCTGTTAAAGGTACATTTACAAAGTACTTATCAGCAGAGGGCTGGTCATGCGAACACACACAAAGTTGGTGCCTTCTAAGGGGCGGACCATCGGAAATCTTTGGGTCGGGGACAACTCCCAAAAATCCATAGCCCAACGAGGTATTTAGCGTGGAATTGGGACTTCAGCACGAAAGCGATATTGCACCGTAGCAACACTGTTGCTGTTATCAAAAATGGCTATGTGATTCAAGGAAAATTCATTACCTGAACGATATCGCACTCATCACTATATCGCTTTTTCGCGTGAAACTTAATGTCGAATTTCCTCGTCAGGTAATGAATTTTCCTATAGAATTTAGGCTGTAAGCTGTCTTGATCCCTATATACCCTCACGTATGCACAGCCGTCCCATTTTGTTTTTTACATCTGCCCCTATAAAAGATTTCTAATGGTCCTCGGTTAAGAGAGTGTTTGTTTAAACTTTACAAAATCGTCTAGTTAACATAAAAAATCCAACACATGTAGAAGTGACATTGCAATGTGGCGCTTGAACCATGGGTGGAACTGGGGTTCACCAGAATGCTGGGTGGTTTCTAACACACGCCACTGTGTTTCCAAATCGTCAAGTGTCTCGTCAAATTCTTCTGATGACGTGGCATCTGCCAGTGCCTTTGTTTTTGAATCGCCCTTACGCCTTCCAAATATTGTGTTTAGAATGTTCTGTCGAGCATCTTTCTCAAACGATAGTTTGGTCAACTTCCTCTCGATGTTCTCTGACAGATGTATCTTGCACCTTAGATGGATCGCATCTGGGAGTTCGCACACGAACGCATTTGCCAAGTCAATTTCACCGTCCGTTCCAAACGCTGTTAAGGCTTCAAAGTTTTTGCAGTGGGTCTTGAGATGACTTGCCAAATAATGGTAGTCTTCAAATTCTTTCGTCATGTGGATAACCGATGGGCCAATAATGACTGGATGTTTTCCTGATTGTTTGTTTACAAACATCTTGTGCTGAAAAGAGGTAAGGGTAAGAAAAAAGTTGCCACAATTGAAGGTAGCATCAACCCCGAGCACTGAACCGTACTTTTGGGATGCAAACATGCGAGAAAGTTGGGTGAGCTGAAAGTCTGTTGCTTGAAATGATCGGGGTTGGGTACGAATCTGTGATGTCGACCGTTGAAATGCGAAATCTCTAACAAATGTTCCCTGATTCAAGAGTTCCAATACGTCGTAAAATTCATGACGCTGTGATCGCTTACGTGATTTTCCTTTGCGATCTGTTGTTTGAGGTTGTATGCCTGTTTACGATTTCTAGGCACATCTGCCACTGCTTCAATACCAGAGGTCCCTCCACCCTCGTTGAAACAGTCTTCTACAGCCTTTCGGCAAGTCTCTATGGAGCATTTTTTCTTCAGCTTGTGAAGAACGGGACGCGATGTGCGCATGTAAGGCGAGGCATTTTTTTCTTTTGCATTCCCATGCTTTGCTACAACCTGGGACAAAACTGGTGCGACACTTTTCATCTATTTCTAAATTTTAGGCCAAATTTCCGCGTCAACAAACATAAAGAAATCCCCCCTCCCCACCCCCCATGCAATGTTGTTTTGTTCTAAAAACTGTCTGATTCAAATGCAGTAATACCTAAAACAACATTGGAAGGAGGGGGGAGGAGGAGGGCGCATATTTATATTGCGGTGTGGGAAATTTGTCTCAGAAGTATACCAAAATGTAAGGGTAATTTCAGTTTGTCTCAACTAGTTTTGTCCGGGGTTGTAGCTTCACAGGCACTTCGATGCCTCCCTCGAAATAGTATCGGACAACCGTTAACGGCAGTGTGTTGCCTTTACAATCCCGCACCGTTGCAATCATCTTTCTAAACTCAGGGGTGTGAGCATGGCGAAAATAATTGCGACAGAGGGTGTAGATATTGTCGTCTAAGTCCTGGGTATCTCCAGGTTCACTTTGGTACTCTTGTATTATCGACATACCCGTGTCATCGTCGATTTCAATGTGGTATTTTCGTCTAGGTTTGCTGTGGCCGGTCCAGCTACCGTTATCGTCACCATAGCTGACAATGTCTGCTTCCAAAGACGTTGTGTCCACAACAAATGAGGCATGGTGCCGAACTCCCCGTGGCACACGCTTACCAAGGTTTTCCTTAGGTACATCTTCTCCTACAATAATGTTCAGCAGGCGCTCCGCAGTAAAGCCCTTTACAGCCCTTTCCAACATTGGCTGGGAACAAAGATGGTCAACATTTTCCTTTCCTGACTTCTGACAAGAAGATCTCCCCAGTGTATCACTGCTGATCATACGATCATCACAAGTTTCTGTTTTGACGTCATCATAAACTTTACTCACTCTTTCGCGCTTTCCAATAACACTCGCTTTGTCTGGATCATCAAATTCATTCAATATACCGATGTCATCAGCATCTATCAGGCTGTCATCATCTGAACTGGATTCCACATACAGTGGTTCTGCTTTACATCCCTACAAAAGTATACAAAATGAGCGGTATTTGGAATTAAGTTTACATGAGAATAACCTGTTATTTACTTCGATGAGAATTGATTATTGCAACATCTGTTTTGGCTCCCGGCTCTTCCCTCTGACAATCACAAATTGATATCTATTAACCAAGCACTAATTGGTATAATTTCGCTAGCTGTGCTTGGGCAAATTGAATTGGTATGAGGGGAGTGCTAAGTAATAACGTTGTTATACCATCACTATTTGACGAAATTCTTCTATTATGTTGACCTAATATAATATTCCTCAAGAAAAGGAACGTAAAAATTCAGGCAATGACAAAAATAGAGTACTTACACCAGGTGTTCCCTCTGTGTTTGAATTTTCCAATTTAGGAAATTTTTCTGCAACACCTTGCACACTGCAAATTGTGCAAAACAAGAATTCCTTATTCTAATAAGTCAGAAAACAATTTATGCTAGTCAAGTGATGAGTCAGCACTGACAATATGAGAAAACGAACCGATAACATAAAACCGGTTGTAGTGTCAAATGCAGTTTTATCATAACTTTAAATAACTTATTAAATTTTGACAATTCCTTTTTGTATATGTAAGAGAATAGTGAGAAATGACAGGAGGAGAAGAAAACTAAAATAGTAGCTCAAAGGAACACTTATGCGGCTGCCATATAGGGTGAGAAAGAATCCAAACTAACAGGACATTACTCAGTGCAATTCAGTCAGTGATAACGTCCAGCTCACGGTGGTACAGTCACATCAAGTAAACAATAACTTAAAGTGGACAATGCTGAACTACAAATCTCCAAAAGTTAGACAGAACATTGGGAACATCATATCTTGATGTCAACATTTTGAAAAATTCAAACCTTTTCCTCTTTCTCTCTAGATCCTCCATCAATTTCTTAGTTTCACAAATCTGAAAGGTTAAGGTATCAGTTATTGTAACCACTAGTAAACTAGCTGTAACAAGAGTTCGCGATTCTACACATCGCAGACCCGGGAGATTTTGTTCATATGCAACTTTTATCCTCTTTTAGTAGTACAGTTTTCTGGAATTATCTTGTTAACAATTCCAATAATCTAAAAATGCCTCCATTAATTTCAAAATCAATGTTACATGGATTTGTGTTAGTTTTTTGGTGATTGGCAATCCAAAACCTCTTTTCTCATGTCATGAATCTATGTCATGGGGTGTTTTGTAAATTTTTGGGTGATTTTTGGGAGGAAATAGTTTTTCTCAAAGGATTTGTAAAATTGAGAGAAAT